>PVJI01013489.1:0-47595 GCA_004026765.1 Micronycteris hirsuta
ATATACTTTGAAGGATTGTTACTAAGGTGTATCCATATTACCATGTGAACAGACAATCTGTTACTTGCAACTGCTGCATTGAATTTTTTCTTCACAGTACATACAGAAAAGCAGATACTTGGACATGGAGTATGCCCATGCAGATGTTACTTAGGTTCTTCTGGACCACTCTACAGAAAGAATGCAATTCTACATTTTTATCAATGGTGCATGGAGTTTTCTCCATCCCCAATACTGTTGAAATCATCCGATTGTATAGCTTTTTTAAAATCTCACTTTTCTCTGAATCGTCCTTTAAATGATTATTCATGAGTTTGAGGTTCTTCATATGCATAAATAACTTTGGGTTTTACTCAGATTTTTATTTTGATTCTTTAATTTTCATTATTTTTTTATTCTAGATTGGCACTACCCAGTTGTGTAACCCCCTAGTCATAGATGGCTTGTTGAGTTAAATTTAAATATTTAAAATGAAATAAATTTAAACATTTACTTCCTCAGTTGCACTGGTCACATTTTAAGTGCACAGTAGCAGCATTGCCATTATCAGCCTTTTTTTGTTTTTATTTTATTTTTATATTTTTAAATTACAGTTGACATATAGTATTATGTTAGTGTCAGGTATAGAAAATAGTGATTAGACATTTATATACCTTACAAAGTGATCACCCCGATAAGTCAGTACCCATCTGACACCATACAGTTATTACAATATCATTGATTCTATTTCCCACGCTGCACATTACATCCCCATCACTGTTTTGTAACTATCAATTTGTAATTCTTAAACTTGTCACCTTCAGAAAAAGTTTTAAAATGTTAAATATCTTCCTCCATTCTCTCATGCCTCTAGGAACATCATCTTTGGTATACTTTTTGGAATACAAATTCCAGTAGAAATTTTTATGAAAACTAAAAAGAAGCCTTTTTATTAACAAAATGTCCCACATTAAAGAGTACCAACAATTCCAATCAGATGGATATTTTATATATAAAAAGCCTTTTGAGAAAACTTAAAATCTGTCTATTGGATCTATGTTTGTACTACTTTACTGCTTGAAAAAAAAACTGTGGGTCAATCTGTCAGTTTTGCTACTTCCTTTGAGTATATATAAATAAAAATGGTTTGCAGACAGTTGAGTTTTATGTTTAGGATTCAAAATGCATGTCCTGATGTTGAACTTGGACTTATCCATAGTCTTTTTAAAAATTTTTTATTTTTAATTACTTTATTGTTCAATTACAATTGTCTGCGCTTTTCCCCTCCCCTCCTTCCCACCCCATCCAACCCCACCTCCCTCCCTTGCTTCCACCCTCCCCCTTGGTTTTGTCCATGTGTCTTCTATAGTGGTTCCTGAAAACCCTTCTCCCCACAGTCCCCTCCCCACTCCGCTCTGGCTATTGTTAGATTGTTCTTAATTTCAATGTCTCTAGTTATATGTTGCTTGCTTTTTTCTTTGTTGATTACGTTCCAATTAAAGGTGAGATCATATGGTATTTGTTCCTCACCGCCTGATTTATTTCACTTAGCATAATGCTCTCCAGTTCCATCCATGCTGTTGCAAAGGGTATAAGCTCCTTCTTTCTCTCTGCTGCATAGAATTCCACTGTGTAAATGTACCATAGTTTCTTGATCCATTCATTTGCTGATGGGCACTTAGGTTGTTTCCAGCACTTGGTTATTGTAAATTGTTCTGCTACAAACATTTTGAGAGCAGCTGGGTAGATGGCAAGATTTGAAATTTGGGAGAAATGAGGGATCTGATTAATACCAGGTATTGCAAATTTATTTTGTGAGGGTCTGTATCCGAGATAATGTTCATCAGAGTAATTTATAAATCCCCAAAGCACTGGACCAATTATAATTTACTGAGCCAGAAATCCTTGATGAGAAAAATTATAAGCCATGATTGAGAGTAATCTTTTAGAGTTGGAATAAAAATGTGTTACATGCCTGCATTTTGCTTTACTTTTTTTTCTCTCATTCATGCAATGGCAGAATCACATCTGATTGAGGCAAATGTCTCTCTCCTAGCTTGAGAAACCCTTGGTTATACTAATGTCCAGCGGTGAAAGAAATGAAATATTTTTTTCTCGTCTCTTTAGTTCCATAGTTAGTTAGCTCTCTTAGCTGCCAAAAATTAGAGAATCTCCTACTGGCCTCAGGCAAAACCATATTTTATCTCCTGTTAATAATGAAACAGTCACAGTACGAATTTTATTGATCATTTATTTCATTTCCCGATATTGCTTTTACCCACACAATTGCTTGTCCTTCTGCCTAACGTAGGGAGTTTTCATACATTTTGGCTGTTTGATCCCTGAGATGTTGTGAAATGATAACGTTTAACAAAGGAAACAAAGGCAGAAGGTGTCTCCTGCACCACGCTGTGCATCTTCTGTAGCTCCGTTCTCAGAGTCATTCTGCTGTGCCCGCGCCCCTTGTACATCCAGTCACACATCTCCTCCACTGCTTCTAGAACATTGGAGAACAAGATCCTTCTTAATTTAGTGAATTAATCCAGTAAATTAGTAACTCAATTAATGCATTAGTAAAAATTCACAAAAAAGGGACTTACTGCATGCCATCTTTAGGCACACTATAATTGTATCCAAAGAAACTTCAGCAAAGTCACCTTACCCACAGTATTCAATAGTATAGTTTCCACACCAACAAAGTAAGAGGATGTCTTGCTGAGGTAATATAGGCCCTTGAATAACTTGCTTAAGAATAGTCCTACTCTATTGACTCCATCTACTGCCCACAAGAGAGAAAATCATGGCACGTTGATGCCAGTGAGTTCTCATGAAACAGAAATTTGGCAAATCCTGGGTATTTGGGAGGGAACTAAATTATATTAAGTAAAATGTTTTGTTAGCGTATTTTAGCGCTTGGCTTTCATCTTCATGAACATGGTTAAGCATAAGGTAAGCATTATAATAATATCTGGCAGATGAAATAATAAGTATTCCTTTCTCTCACAAAACTTAAATTATACTATTGTAAATTCACAAGATGCTTTGCAATGTGCTGTAATAAATTGGTTGTGCAGAATAATATCTAGAAGTAACCATGGAGACTGTATATTTACAAAGCAGGATAAACTTAGAGGGGAAAAGGAAATGGCACTTGTTTGTTATATCTCTTGATTAAAAATGTTGCCACGTTGATGACAGGAAAAACTAGGATTCTTAAATGATAATTTTATCAGATCTTTTCTTTATTTACGTGTTAGTTGCTCAAGTCCAACAGCCTTCTTTCACGGAGCTGAGTATCCGTCCCCTCCATTATTTTCCTTTTCACCTTTTTATTTTTTTGGAAGTGGTGCTAAAAATCTGAACAGTAGATGTTGCTCATACAATTTTACTTTTGGAAAGTGACGAAGCTTGACATCAAGTGAGAACATAAAAATTCTAAGTCTAGTCTTTTCAACGACATTTCTCCATCAAATGAAAACAAACAGTTTCAAGTTGTGTTGGATTCACAACTACCTTTTTATCTGTCTAAGTGATTAGACATTTCACTCTAAAATTTGATATTTTATAACATATATTTATGATTTTATTAAAATTTTAACACAATTTAACCTTGTATATTTTGAGAAAAGTTGAATACTTTTAGCACATAGCTACTCATCCTAAATATGCAGGTGAAATGCAAGATATGCATTTGTACATATGAAGTTTTATTTGTAATTTTATATTCCCCAAGTTTTATTCCTTTCCTGTTATCACTATTGCCACCATGAAATTACTTAAAATTCAAACTGTAGTAAAATCTTCTAAAAGTTAATAAAATATAAAACATGCAACTCATAAATATTTTAATATTCACTATCTCAAAAGTTACAATTTTTCAAAATGTCAAATATAATTTGTGATCATTTAAAATTTTTCTAAACAAAGAGTCAGAATGTTAAATGGAATCTTATTCCTGCAGAATTCTAATTTGTTTTTATAAAAACACAAATATCAGTGATAAAAAGTTATCACCTTAATTTGTCAGTGTTAAAAAGTAAGCATTCATATGGAACAAGAAAACAGTTTATTCTCTTAACTGCAAAGAGTTTTTATTTAATTATGACTAGTTGTTAATTGATTTAGGTAAAGTTCTGAATTAAATGCAAACAGTTTTACTTTATTCTGTTTAATAATAGATAATAATACGCAGTACATGCAATTAAGATCAGTTCTTGGTGGGGAGGGGAGGACAAAGCATTGTTAAATGACACAATAGGACATTTAAGGGCAAAATATGACTCTGGAATCTTCCTGAATGTACTATTACTGAGCAGAATGGGATCCGGCCACCTGCCACCTAACACAGGCATAAATAAAGATTGATGGAGAAGGAAAAAGGTTTTTATTAAAATGTTGTGCAATTTGGGGGAGCAGGGGACTCCCCAACTCTGGGCCAATTTCTTCTACCAAAAACAGTAGAATCTAGCCACCCCCAGGACCACAGACAGTGTCAAGAAACCCGCTCTATCCTTATCTGCCTTGAGTCCCAAGGCTGCGACACGGATGGCTCACCAGGTTCAGGTTTCCACTGCCATCACTCTGCCACAGCTCCCTTTCCCTGGGGCCCCTCCCAACCTTGCAGGGGCTCTAGGGGCTAGCCTGTCCTCTGTTCTGATCTCAGAGGAAACGAAAGGCACAGTCCGGGACCATCCACGCAGAACGCAGCCACCGCCAAGGCACACATCCCTGTGGGGCCCAGTTCACGAGAGTCTATCTGCCTGCCCTCCATTTAAATCTTTGTGCCCCAAATCCCTTGCACTCCAGAAGTATACAGTTTTCTAACCAATCCAGGCCAGATTGGCAGGTCGGCACCTTCCCCTGACATCTTGGGAGGGCTTTTCTCTTCATCCCTTGTGCTCATCGGCTCAGCCAGAGATGGGAGAGGTCAGAAGGGTCTCAGCGTTAGCTCAGTTGCTAGGGCAAAGTGACTCATGCTATTTTTGTTTACACTTTATAGGGGTATGGAAATCTATCTTGTTCGGTGTAGTGCTGCGGTCTCAGCCCCCTCCTCTGCCCCTCTGGCGTTTCCTGTGACCCCTGCCTTCTCTGGGGAGCACGGGCTCTTCGGCACCACTCCAGGGTCCATGCCTGCTCCACCTCAATCTGTCCAGATCCTTCTGTATCAATACTAGCCATGTATGTCAGGGAGAAGGTAACACGAAACAAAGTAACACATAGGTCTCTTAAAATGTTTAGAATAGACAAGTGCACTCTTTCTCTCATATAGATAAAGCGTGATCAAAATCCAATTACTCCAAATACGAATTTGAAATTTTCCAATAATTATGCTGCAGGAAGTGGAAACATACATAAAGTGATCAGGGAGCAGGGGGTTAAACTGTCGTGGGGGTTTCGTACCTGCCAATACCCGTGGGTGACCGCGACCCGATGCGTGTATGAATCTCATACCAAGACACGCGGGGAAAGAGAGACGGGGGCCACATGACCAATTCCTTCCATCTCAGGAAAAGGCCTCATGGCTCGCTTAGCCGGGGTTTTTATTAGAGGCATTAGGACATATTTACATTGGATTGATTATTCATGGGATTAAGCAGAACAGGGGTAAGATTACTCATTAGCAGTGCATTAGGATGTAAATTCAGGTCTGGTGGCAGACAGGACCAAGGTAATGTAATATGCAGAGCACAGCAAGCCAGAATTTTTTAAGATACATCTTTGCCAAATTCCTGTTAGAGAATTCGCATTCCACAGACATGATCCACACTTGTCTACACGGCAATTACACGGAGCTGCGCTCAAAACGTGTAAATTCTGGAACATGTGTGTTAACACACGTGTGGAAATCACTGCCACATTAAACTGTGCAAATTCTCTAATCAGAGAAAAGGTCACAGACTGTTATTACCCAAATTTGATTAGACTCTGGATCCGTGTACTAGAAATCAATGTTTTCTTGGCTTCGGCATTTCTCCTCTTAAGTGTGCCATTCTCCAGAGTCCTCACTTCTAATAGGAAGGTAAAGCACTGTTACATCCTCTCCTGAGCACAAAGGCAGCACGAAATTATGACGGATTTGCAGGTTAAACAGACAGAGATTGTAATTCCTACAGCCGAGGGACTTGGGAGGCAGGTGGGAAAAACTAGCTGTAGCTGTAAAGCTAAGAGAACTGTCATGTTGGCCAATGCCTACAGGAAAGAGAAAATTGGTCCTGGGATCTAACAGCTTTTCACAGCCTTCCAAGTACAATCTAGTCAAATTAGAAGAAATCCACAGAGGACCTCACACAGGAAAGTGCTGCAAAGTGGTTGTAGAACTGAAAGTTACAGAAATAATCGGGTTTAACAAAGTAAAAACAAAAGCAATGAACACAAAACTAGTAAGTAAATATTAAGTCCATTTCAAAGGAAGATTAAGTTTTGTAGTCAGCAGTTTCATGTGATTTTTTTAGATAGAAAGAGGAGCAGAACAATCTGAACTTTTTATTACATAACTTTATTTACCTCATTTAAATAGTAATGACATATGGCCTTTATTGTACTTTTACTATCAGCCAGGTGAAATGTTACTTTAAGTGCATTATCTCTTTTCAATTTGCATTATCACAACAACCCTATGATACAGACACTATGCTCATTGCATAGGTGGGCGAACTCAGTGTTAAATAAACAATGTGCCGGTGGTCACACAGCTCACAGGTATGTAACACTAAAGTTCCTGTTTGTGACCCCTGCCCATGCTGATCAATGCCGATATTGATGCTGATTATTTTATCCCTGTTTCACCCTGGTTACAATTTATTGCCACTTATCTCTTGAGCTTTATCCTTTCTTTTCTCCACAGATTCCCTTTCAGCACTTTTTTCACAGATTCTTTTTGATGACTACCCTGGTCTACCTGATTCTATAGTCTTTTCTTTTTTATAGATGCTCTTTATTCCTTACTCTACTTTCTCTACATTCATACAAATTCTTTCTGAGAAACATATCCGCCTGCCCCCGTACTACCTGGTTTTCTTTGCATTTTCTGACCGTGAAGATTTTTACTACTAGGCTTCTCATCAGCGTTCAAATCTACATTAGCTATCCAAGTCTCCACTACATTATCATATTTGCTTTCCTAGAACTTTTTAATATCTGAAATAATTTTGCTTTTATCTGTTTATTAGAATGTAAGATCTATGAGAATATTTTAACCAAAAAAGAACTGCTTATAATGCCTAGTAATACATTAATAAATATCTGAAGGTAAACACATGGGATGTCATGGTTCCAAATGTCAGGCTTGCAGGTGATGCAATATAAATACATTCTGTTTTTCATGAAAGAAGGAAAAGAAGGAAGGGAGGAAAGGAGGGAGAGAAGGAGGAGGGAAGGAGAAAAGAAACTAAAAAATCCTATTTAGGTTACTACAAGATTTAGGTTCATAGTTGGGGGGCCATGATTTTGTTCTGTTTGCTTTTAAGATGGTATTTGAGTTCATGCACTTTTTTCTATAAGTGCAAGAGCTATCTCTCAGGAGAAAATATTTGGAAGGCAGTTGCTATACCAGCTGGGAAAAAATAACTGAAGTTAAGCAGGATATAAAGTGGAAACTCTGTTTTTCCCTTCAGTTAATTTCACTGAAATTCAATTCTTAGTAGTCCCAAAGTACTTTATGTATTTTAGAAGTGCAGGCCTTCCTCTGGACATTCTTTGAAAAGTGGTTACAACTTTACATGCAGAAAGATATAATACTAGGAGGGGATATATTATATAATAATTTTATTTACTTTTCTGTTCTGAAAATAATGCTGGCCAAACAGTCTTCCAAGGATTCTGCCTGTGCTATAGGAGCATAGAATGTATAAATGCCCAGGGCACTGCATGAGGCACTGAAGTCATTATGAAAAAAGAAGGCACCAACCCTCATCTTTCGTGGAGTTTGCACTCCCATTCACATGGTTAGGGACAGCATTTCATGCCTTTCCCTCGATCTTCAAGGAATTTCTTGTAAGACAGAGAAACTTATTCTAAGTATTTTTTACCTTACATGTTCTGCCACGCAGATAATTTTACTTGAGGATGGAATGGTTTGGAATATATATCCAAATGGAAAACAAAAACCTGGCACAGAAAATTGATCACCAGAAGTTATATGAAAAAAGGAGTTATTTGTAGTGGTATGGATTACCTTTATTAATGTATATAATTTCAAAATTTTCACTTTATTATTAAAAATTATGTATGTCCATCATAAAACATTTGGTAACTAAAAATTTTGAATAAGTAAAAACAATACATAATAGCAATTGTTGACGATGTGTGTATATTTTCTCATAAACAAATTAAAATGCCAAGTCAAGCAGCATTAAGAATTAGTGAGTAGTTGGAAAAGCTGTAATCAATTAAAATATGCATCAAAAATGTATTAATATAGTTCCATCATCAATAGTCATACTATTGAATGGAGATTTCTAATACATTCACTATTCACAATATTGGTGTGGTAAATGCCAACCAATAGGGGAGGGACTGAAAACAAGTCCAATGCTACTTTTGGTGGTGATGAAAATATTCTAAATTAGATTATGGAGGAGGTTATACAACTTGGCAGATATACTAAGTTTTATTGATTTATATAATTAAAACAATTCAATTAATCTCAACAAAGCTTAAGAAAAAAAGTGTAGATGGACAAGTGGGAACAGAAGACTGTGAAAGTGTAGGACAATAAAACCAATTCAATTTCTGCCAGAGTTGGAAATAAAGTCACATGAATTTGAAATAATCGGCACAACTGAAGGAGGGGCTCAGAGTGCGTTAGTAACTGGTGGAGTGGGTAGAAATTTTGTTAGCTAGCACTACTGACATCTCGACCACTGGTTCTCTGTCCTCCAACAGAAGGTGGGGGGTTTGTTCTGAAGAGATTAAAACACAAAACCTCACAGTCCTGGGACATACTGGCTCAGCTGAGGGCAATAGGGAGGTATTCTAGTGAAAACAGAACAATTAATGAATAGTTTGCATATTAAAAGTTTAGACCCAGCCCCCTTTGTTCAACAATTTTTTCTCAGATTAACATTTAAGCAAGAAGGTTGACTAACTGCCTTCCCCAAATACATTCCTTGATTCTCATGCCATAACGATGCTCAATAATTGGTAGCTCCCTCTCTCCTTCATACGTACACATAGGACTTACAGTCAACTTTGAATGTATTACTCTTAAATATACAATGATGATCCATAACTATAAGGCATCTAAAAGAGTCCTCTTTCAGGCAAAACACATATAAATAAGTATGTGGGGGAGGAAACCTCAGATGAAATACACAATGAGGAATTCAAAGGAAAACTAACAATAGAAAACCAACAACACAAAACTAAATAATCACCATTACAGCATTACTTAGGTAAGAGAATTAAATATTGCAGTTAAAAAATAACACTAAATAGAAAAATAAAAGTCAGAGAAAAAGTGGTCTTGCAAACAAACATGAAAGCTATAACACCAATACATTTATTAAAAGATTTGGAAATTAAAATGGAGAAAGTTTCCTAGGAAGTCAAACAAAAAGACAAAGCTATGGGCATAGTGTAGAAAATAGGAGGAACTTTAAGAACCAGGCTACAAGAACTAATAATACAAATTTTCAAAACAGAGAATAGAGGACAGAGGAACATTTATTTTCAAATACATTATTTTAAGAAAATCAAAATTCTGTAGTTTGAGGAAATAAATTTCTAGATTCAAAGGTCCTAGAGAGAACTGGGTGTCAGGGGCAGGAAGAAAAAGGACACCCTATCATGAGAGAACACTGGGGAAGAATGGATTTTCAAAATGTTTTGTCAATGGAAAGTTCCACCAGACACTTGTTAAATACTGCATTGCAAACTTTATTCAAGATTATTGTAATGGGGGTCAATATTATTGCAATTAGAGAACAGAGACTGAATTCAGTTCCACTGAAACAAAAGGCGGGAAAATTTTTGAAGGGTGAGGTGAACTAATGGAAAAGCACTGAAGAACTCCAGAAGGCAGGCTGAGCATGTCTGTTCAGGCCATCTGGGTTTGCTGATTGGCACTTAGGAAAGTTCGGCTTCTACCTTCCCACAGAGACTGAGAGGTTGCGTGGGATGGCTTCCAGATCCTTGAGAAAGACTTTTCTGGACTCTAGAAGGTTTATATCTCAAAGAGGCATAGAAAGATTTTATAATGGTGAGTTTTCCAAAGTAAATGCTCTAACAAAAGGAGATTAAAATCCTATAGTCAAGAATACACTTGTCTAAAGTTTAGTCAAGCTGATTGAAAAATTAAGGTCCTCTTGGTCAACTTCCAATGTGAAAGATCTGTTACCTTCTCACATTCTGGTATTCAGATGACTGGGGATTTTCAATGAGAGCTAGGAGACAATGAAGCTGTGTTTTAATTCACAGAAAAAACTTATTTCTAACCTTAGATTTCATATCAAGCCATGACATCAATCAAGTCTGATAGAGAACAAAGCAATATCAGACATGTAATATTTTGAAAAAATTTACCATCTATAGGAATCAAATAGGAAATATGATCCATGAACATAGAAAAAACAGGAAAAGTGTCAGGCATAGCATCTAGGAATTAATACATATAACACACACTCACAAATAGCAAAGCTAACAAGGAGAAAAGGCCCCAGATAATATGTTTCTGAATAGAAAATAAGACAATATCTGAAGTAGAAGAGGAGATTTTCAACTTTATTGGAGAGTTGGGGAAGCAATTAATTTGCAAGTGATCTTTGGAAAGCAAAAATGATGCAATTTGCAACATAAATTCCAAAGAATATTAAAATATATTTTAAATAGAAAATATATCTTTGCATACTACATGGCTCTACAGTGAATAAAAGTTACATTGTAAACACTAAATATTGGTTTATCAAAAATGTGATAATAAAGATGGTGAAGAGAGAAGATTTCTTAGTTTCCCTTCTACAAAGTCAATTGATTTCTGGTAAAAACAATTATTTAGAATATAGTACTAAAGGATATGAACATAATTGCTTATGGATTTAAGAACTGAGAATGAGAAAAACAATACATAAACTTGTTACCTTACAATAAAAACAATATATTATATTACTACTAATACTAATATTTTTAGTAGTAGTATAAACCTTGTAATACCACTTGCCTTTTAAAGCAGTGTGTATGTATTTTTAAATGAGAAATCTAAAATTCTACCTTAAAAAATAAGCATACATTTATGCATTTTCATGCTTATAAATATGTTCTTTGAAGTCTGGATTTAATAGTGAAGAGGACAATCTAAATGCTCAACAAGATAGGATTGGTGAAAATCTAATTATATATAATGGAATATGATGAAGCTATTAAAATAACATTGTAAACGAACATTTAATGGCATGAATATTTATTATATATTGTTAAGCAAATATAAAACAGATTATAAAACTCTGGTTTCAACAGCCAGTTAACATTCACTGATGTCCTTTGATGTGCTAGGCACTGTATTAAATGCATTTATCTCATTTTCTGTCCACAATAACCCAAGGAAATGGATAATATTGATGAGGTTAAATGACTTTATTTTTTGCTTTTTCTTCTTTTTTCTATCCCCTCTATCTCCTCCTTCACCTCCCCTAATCCTACCCTCCCCCAGTAATCACCATACTGTAATCTATATCTGTGAGCTTTTCTTCTCTCTCTTTTTTTTTTTTGTTCAATCACCTCACACTCCCACCTAGCCCTCCCCTCTCAGAGCTGTCAGCCTGCTCTCCATCTGAGTCCGTCTCTGTTTTGCTTGTTAGTTAATTTTGTTCATTAGATTCCACACATAAATAAAACCATATGGTATTTGTCTTTCTCTGATTGGTTTATTTCACTTTAGGTTAATTGACTTTTACCAAGGTTACAAAATATGTACAATAATGGTCTGTGTTTAAAAACTAAATGAAATTATTTCTTTTCTTTTTTTATTTTATTGTTGTTCAAGGATGGTTGTCTGTCTTTCCCCCCCATCCCAGCTATCCCCACCTCCCTCCCCTGATTCCACACCCCTTGGTTTTGTCCCTGTGTCCTTTATAGTTGTTCCTGAAAACACTTCACCCTTTCCCCCCCATTATCCCCTCCCGCCTCCCCTCTGGTTACTGTTAGATTGTTCTTAATTTCAATGTCTCTGGTTATATTTTGCTTGCTTGTTTGTTTTGTTGATTAGGTTCCACTTAAAGGTGAGAACCAACCATATGGGAAAACATATGTGTCCAACGATACCTCAGACAAGGTTTGATGTCCAAAATATATGAAGAACTCACACAACTCCACTCTAGGAAGACAAAAAACCCAATTAAAAAATGGGCAAAGGACTTAAACAGGCATTTCTCCAAGAAGGACTTACAAAGGGTCCAGAGACATATGAAAAGATGCTCAGCATCACTAGCCGTCACAGAGATGAAAATTAAAACCACAATGAGATACCACTTCACACCCGTGAGAATGCCCATCATAAACAAGTCAACAAACAACAAGTGTTGGAGAGGATGTGGAGAAAAGGGAACCCTAGTGCACTGTTGGTGGGAATGCAGACTGGTGCGGCCACTGTTGAAAACAGTATGGAATTTCCTCAGAAAAATAAAAATGGAACTGCCTTTTGACCCGGCAATTCCACTGCTAGGATTATATCCTAAGAGCCCTGAAACACCAATCCAAAAGAACTTATGCACCCCAATGTTCATAGCAGCACAGTTTACAATATCCAAGTGCTAGAAGCAACCTAGGTGCCCATGAGTAAATGAATGGATCAAAAAACTATGGTACATTTACACAATGGAATACTACACAGCAGAAAGAAAGAAGGGGAGCCTACTCTTTACAACAGCATGGATAGAATTGGAGAGCATTATGCTAAGTGAAATAAGCCAGGTGGTGAAAGACAAAACTAAGTGAAATTAAAACACACAAATGTATGTGTGTGTGTGTGTATGTATACACCCATACACAGTGTTAGCATCTTTCTCTGAAAAGAGTAATATTCAGTTTATTATTCTTGATAATTTGTATTTCATATCCACAATGAAGATATATGATATGTTTAATGAGAAAAGATTAAATGGAAGATCATGTAGTCTTGCGTATATGAAACATTTATTAATCCCTTATGATGTGACAGGCGCAATGCTGATTTTGGAGGATACTAAAATAATTGAGATACTGTTCTGTCTCTTTACAAATACATGTTCATATTTATAATATGATATAATATAATATGTGTTATATTATATTTTTCCCCAGTCTATTGATTACTTGCACAATCACATGTGGAGTCTCCAAGGTTGATTATAGCATTATAAGATGCTTATATTTTTCAAGTACACAGTATATTTAATTACATTTGAGAGACAGTAAACTTTAATTTAATAGGAAGAAATTAATATTTTACAGTTTTTCATGAATGGACATATAAGCAAATTTGCAAATTAACTTAAAATCCTTGCTGAAATATATAATTTCAATTTCAACTCTAATGTCTTTAATTACATGGTTGAAATACTGTATTAAAGATATTTGAGCTGCACTTTGGCAAATAAACCAGACAAAGAAAAATACCTTGACTTGTTGACTCTAAAACCTTTTGAGTGTTTAGGCTGATACTATTTTCTGTTTTAATATTTTAGTTATCTTACTTGGTTGTCTCCTCCATTTAACAAGTACTAATTCAGCACTTCTTAGGTACTTGAAATTGTTTTAGGGATTGAAGGCATGGCAGTGAACAAGATGATAGCCACTGCCCCAGTGAAACGTATTCTGATGAGAGAGACAGATGTAGAAAAAGACAAATAAACACACACACACACAGGCAAATCAATTTCATTTATTTCCATTGTGGTCTTAGACATACATCTCTTGCCTAATGTTTGTTTTCTACTGTGTTTCATGATTTCCCTCATGGCATAAACCTTGCCACCACCCAAATGTGACTTTGTTATTTTTGGTTTTTCATAACTAACCCTCCACCTTTAGACTCTCTTTAAGTCAATCTTTCCTATATGCCACTGGTAGCTGATATTACTATGCTAGTGTTTTTCAAACCACAGAAGCACATTATGAAAGATGCAATGGGGGAAGACCAGCATTTTGTAATGAAATAAAACAGAAATTTAAGAGAATAGAAGAGAAAAAAAATTAGACCGCTTTCCAGGTAATAAGAACAGGTAATGTTTCATGCCATATTTCTTATAAATAACAGATTAGGTTTAATGCAAAGCATATTTCTTACAAATAATCATGACCAAAGTTTTGAAAGCCACTCAACACCCCAAAGTTGTAGTACCCCTATATCACCACTCTGATCAAACATAAATATAACAGCATATTTTCTACCCGATTGTACATCATATTATCAACTATTGTATCTGGCATGGAATATTGTCCATAGTTTCCTTTAACCTCAGATTTCTTTCTTTCTTCACCAATCTATAGAAAGATACAGGCGATAGATATCTGTTAGATATATGTCTCTCTCTCTATATAGATATACAACGAGGTCTGTCCAGAAGGTATCCATCCATGCAATATAAAAAATAGAGACATTTTTGAAGAAGATCAAAGATACAAGAAACATTGTACACAGGACAATGATGCCTCAGTCCCCTTCAAAGTAGGCACCTAGGGACCTCACACAGTTCTCCCAATCACCATCACCTTCTCCATCTTATTTTCCTGAATCTCATTGATGGTCTGAAATCTCTTCCTTTTCAATGGTGATTTTAGTTTTGGTAAAAGCCAGAAGATACAGGGTGCCAAATCTGGGCTTTAGTAGGACTGGGTCACCAGTGTGATTTGATGTTTTGCCAAAAAATTCTGCATGAGACATAATGCATGGATGGGCACATTGTCATGATGAAGCTGCCAATCACCAGTTGCCTATAGCTGCAGCCCTCTGATTCATCCAAATAATTTCCTCAGAGGGATGTTCAAGCTTAATACCAAATTTGATGCAGATCGGTTGTTCTACTCGATCAGTCATTTTGAATGTGAAGGCCACACAGTACACGTCTTCACTCAAGAGCATCTACCACCCCCACTGACTATAACAGTGAAGTTGTCATTGTTCACACATGTGCATTCCAGTCCACTCTCCTTGGTTGCGAGTTACATTGATACTGCACAACTGTTCTCATTATGTTAACAATGGCTGGACTTTTTCCAGACAGATGGCATACATCTCTTTGTATGCCATATCTATATCTATATCTATACCATCTATATATGAAGATATGTAGGTTAATGAAACCACAGGCTGTTTCATGCTCAAAGTTTACTCAGAATATTCTCATACTCCCATATTTCCCATCATATGTTCTCCATTTTGCATAGCATCATTCAAAGCCATTTCAAGCCATTTCTTTATGAAACACTGTTTTTGCCAAAATTGAGAGCTCACACTTAACTATATAACTGCTTTATTAACATTCCTCAAAATGTGTTTTTAAAGGGAAGAGGTAGTTATGTTTATTATATTCCTTTTGGGAACAGCATAATTATTATTTACTTATAATTGTTGCTCAGTAAATAAGTTTATTGAAATTGAATTGAGAAGACATGCTAGATTTGGATTTAGAAAATAATCATAGAAATACCCAAGACTTTTCCAAGTAACAAAATGAAAATATGTAGAGATTTTAGTTTTATATAGCAATAGAGCACTATATAAGAATGTTACTTTTTTACTAGTCTGTTCCTAGCATATAATAGACATTTAATAAATATCATTTCTTCAAATGATTTACAGTGCATAAAAAGTCAAATACTTTGATCTACTAAAAAGTTTTTTAACTTCTTAAATGGAAAATGTCTGTGGAAAGAAGACACACAGCAGTGGACTTTTGATTATGAGGTTGCTCCGGCTTATAATTCATTTCTGCACTTTCTCTCCCCCAGTGTGTCAGAACTCTCCATAAAGAGCTTTGCTTTCCTATAACTTTCCAAAATAAACTATTTAAAAATATATATTTACTGACTGTAGCATAAATTTTGATAGACACACAAAAAAAGAAAAAGTAAATGGTGATTGTTTATAACAGTAGTTTTTCATTTAGTCTGGTTTTGATTTCTCTTTTCCTCTGCTCTTTACTTCTCAAAAGTATTCTTAATTCATTTTAGAATTAATCATCACCAGATATAAAATAAAACATAAGTGAATTATAACTGGAATTTTTAATATCAATTTTCTGCACAATATTATCTTTGTGCTGTTTCTATACCAAGTGGGATTTCTAACTGGGTGTACTAGAAACCAAACCTCATAAAATCATGTTACACTTGAATTATGTAACACATCCCCATGCAGAAGCATATACTTAAAGATGCAATTAAGCATATTAAGTGCAAATAATAATTTACTATATATCACCACACAATATTAGATATGGAGCATGAAATACTTAGAACAAGCTATCAAAAATTCATCTTAATACTAAGAGACTGGCTAAATTCATCTTAATACTAAGAGACTAGCTGCTGCTGGTTTTATAACATTTTTAACACAAAAACAATATAGCATGTTGAAAAATAATGATAAACTAGAAATCACCTCTCCCTCTTCTAGTTACATTACTAGCCATCGTGTGAGAACTGCAGGAAAAATTCCAATTTAATAGTAAAGTCTGATATTCTAAATCCTTAAGTTAATTAAAAAGGAAAAAAATACTCCATAAGTTATAGTGTGATTCCAACAGTTTAATTTCTGAAATATGGCTAAAGAGAAAAAGATACACATTATTAATCAATGCAAAGGTAGAATATGCATAATCATATAATGAACACTAGTAAGCATGGGGAATAACTCAGAATACCTGACAGATGTGCTAATTACTAATTGCTCTTTCCATGCTAAATACCATTGAGTCAGGTGAGTTGGTAGATTTCCCTAAGTTTTGGACATCTGAGAAGCCTTGATGACTACATCAATGGAAGGAATAATAAATAGACAGAGAACATTTTAGTGCAGTTATGGAAAAATATATTTTGTGTTAGGTGTGATGGCACAGAGATAACTACCCACAGGAACTTGGATTCAAAAATAGGTAATCAAGTTTAGAGTTGAATAGGAAGTGGGTTGGAGGAGCAGGATAGATAAGAAGCAAGATGAAGGGAATATAAATGAAGAATAATGAGCCATGAAGAATTGTGCACTTTAATGCTTTCTCAATTTTTTGTTTAGCGATATAAGGTAGACATAAATGCATACAAGTAAGAGCCATTATTTTATTAGAGAATAATTCCCTCAATGAATAAAACAACAGCAGTAAAGAGTATTATACCCATATTATGGAAGTAGATAAATAAGACCCACTACACATATAGAAGAGGATATTATGTATTCTTTAAACCATTATTGAATGATTTTAATAATAAAAATATTTTAGTTAATAAAATAATGTTACTATGTGCTTTATATGATGTTAGATATTTATCAAAAATATTATAAAGCAATGCAGAAAAAATGTCTGTGTTAGTATTATGGGAACTTTAATTGTGTTTTTACTACTTCCTCCATTTACGAAAAAATATAAGCAGTAATTATGAATTTCTTTTAGAGTATCAAAAAGAGAAATTGTATGAAAGAAGAATCTGGAAAAATGGTTCAGTAATCAAATTCATTTTATTTACTGATTTTATTTCATATCAGTGTTGTGGGAAATTTTCTGGTTTTGTCTATTCCTTTTTTTTTTCTTTTTCTAGAATGTCAACATTTTATAAAGGTATTTCTGTAATTATTTGTACTTCTTCATAGCCCAGTTAATTTGGAAACACATTTTTTTAAAGATTTTATTTATTTATAGAGAGAGGGGAAGGGAAGGAGAAAGAGAGGGAGAGAAACATCACACATGACAACACATGAGTGGATGCCACTTATGCTTCCACAAATGGGGACCTGACCTGCAGCTCAGGATGTGCCCTACTAGGAATTGAACCAGCAACCCTTTGACTCCCAGGCCAGCACTCAATCCACTGAGCCACACCAGCTAGGGTGGAAAGACATATTTTTACAAATCTTTCTCTACTCTATGTATTTAGGGGAGGGGAACATTTCTCCTCTCTCCCCTCTTAGTTCTTCTTGCCACTCTATCAATTAAATTGACAGAGACAGAGTAATAGGAAAAAAATAAAAATGATTACATATGTACCTTCAGGGGTCCCAAAAGAATGAGACAGGAGGACAGATTTAGCATGTAAAGGTAATATACTATCTTGAGCTAAGGAGATAGAGGGTAGTAGTTTGGATTTCAGAAGGAAGGAAGGCAACACACAAGAAGAAAAGATAAATGTTTGGTAAACACTTGTTTGCTGGGCCATTTTTAACAGTGAGACACAGAAATTTTTAATCAAATGGGCTTTGGTTGGTCCTCACAATCCATCACACCTAGTTCACATTAAAATATAGTTAATCTATGGTCATAGTTCCCTGCCTGCAGCAAGTCCTCTATCTGAATCCTTTTAGGCAGTTAGGGAGAAGGTCAGTTTCTTCCTGAGTCTTTTGTTTCCTAAAACTAGCCAGCTTAAAATAAGCAATATCCTCAGAAAAGCGTATCTGAAGTGGCAAACTCTGCTTCCCTTCAGTGTCAAGTTAATTTCAGGTTAAAGAAGGTGGGAGGACAAAATACTCAAGTAAGTAATCTTCAGATGCGGACAATACTGTGGTGGCCTTATGTGGTGAAAAAATTCAGGTCTTCGTCAAAAGCCCTCATCTGTGTCATAGTAGAAAAAAAATAACCATTTTTTTCCTGGTAACTTCAACATAATGTAATCATAAGAGTTCTCTTTAGGGAGCTCAGTTATTACCAGGATTGATCAGGTGAGAGAATCAATGCCCTCCTCTTTCCCTCCCACCTGCTTCCCATACACCACCTAGCTGAAAGGGGAAAGGAGACACATTGGGATATCAAGCTACTTCCTCTACCCTTTCCAGCCACATTTCTGTCCCCTTGGCACTGCTTACCTTCCTGGCATTCAAGGCCAAGTTTCCTGAGGTGTTAGAACTTACCTAGTTTTGGCTTCCCTGAGAGACTTCTCTGGCTGGCTAAGGGAGAATCTTAAACTTGGAGCTTCCTTTTTCCCACCATATGCTCCAGGAGGTTTAACTTGACATGAGTGCTCGCCTGAGTTCCAAGTAACTGCAACTCAAAATTAGATCCGCTTTCAGAGTCCCCTGCCCTGCATTGCCTAAACAGCTATGGATGCATTTAAGATCACCTTAATTAATGTGTTATTAAGAATATAAAAATACATTAATATTTTCAAATCATTACCCCCATTTCACATGTAGTGATGATGTTACTATTAATTACAAATGTACCACATAATGCCTATGAGATTAAAATAAATAATGTCATTGGAGTTTGAAAGATACAAGCACAACTAATATGCTGACTGATCTTGAAAGAAAATATGTCTGGATTTCACTTTTTCTTGGCTACATAAATACTTTCTATATCATTCTTCCTAGAAGCATTTCAATTTAACTTCCCAAATATGTTTTTTTTAAATGTGAATAGAAAGGTGAAGATAGTAAAGTCTTTTGAAAGTATAATTTCAAAATTACATAGTGAGATTTCATTTCTTCTAGCTGTGATTATTGCTTTGCAATTTGTAATAACAGATCATGCGATTTCTACTTTGTATTATTGAATTCACGGTTACATCAGATTAAGTCAGTCTGTTACTTCCTGAATAGCTGCATAGCCACATGTTTACCAAGTGTTCAGTCTTACTCTCTCATTGTCATCCCTTGGCTAGTCTCTCGACGTTCATTGCAACACCCATCATTATTGCACTTCTGCAGATTTTCCCCAACTCTAATTTGTCTGTTGCTCATGACTCATTATCTATCAGTCACCACGACAATAAGAATTATTGAGCATTCCCTCTGTGCAAAATCCTGTCCTAGGTAGTAAAAAACAGAGGGTTACAAGGAGAATAAAATACCCGTTCCCTGGTGTCAACGACATTACAGTCTAATGGGTTTTTAAAACCTCTGCTGTCTGTTTATCCTGGTGCCATATTTTTAGTATTAAACACACCAGAAACTCACTATAATACCTTTTACTACGGAGCAGAATTTGCTTTGAAGAAGTTGTATTTTGACATTATTCTTGGTTAATGATAAATCCAAATGCCCTTTTAAGATTCAAGGTATTGAGGACAATATTGTGCCACTTAAGGATAATATTTTTTTTTAAAGATTTTTTTTTTATTTTTATTTCTTTTTAGAGAGAGGGGAAGGGAGGGAGACAGAGAGGGAGAGAAACAGCAATGTATGGTTGCCTCTCACATGGGCCTCACGGGGACCTGGCCTGCAACCTAGGCATGTGCCCTGACTGGGAATTGAACCGGGACTGCCTGGTTCCCAGCCCGCACTCAATCCACTGAGCTACACCAGCCAGGGAAAGGATAATATTTTTAATTAATTTCAATAGCATTTTACATTTAAATTATTAAACATATATTATATATACTGTATGAATATATTTATTATATAAACATTTATTTTATATTCATTTTATATCAACATGTAGAAACAATTCTTACAGAAAGAATGGTTGATGTTAAGATAGTTTTAAAGTTGAGGGAATCTAAGTTCCTGGTAGATACCGTGTCTATGTAACGAAAATCATTTTGGATGTATAGTTAGAATTTAGATTTAGTTCCTTTTATATGCTTTGCTTTTTCTAAAAATATTTTCTTAATTAATTGTGCTTTTATCTAATTAAGAAAATTGAAGTAGAAAGCTAAAGACTTGAGACCTATCAAGTAGGGATGCATGTCCACTATTTGGGAGCTTTCCATGTAGGACAACAAAGCTGTCATATTTCTAGATACCAGGAATTGTACCAGAGTTATGGCTTAGTTTAAAGTATGTATCAAGTGCCTATAATGTGCCAGTCACCATTCTTTGCACTGAGATATCAGGCATGGAAGTTTTCTAGTTGAGTGTGAAAGGCAGACAAACATATAATCAGACATATATAAATATAAAATCTTAAGATGTTTGTACCTACAAAGGAAACATGTCTGGTATTATGAAAGTGCAGGAGAAGGAGATTCAAAGTAGTCAAGGAGATCAGGAAAAGCTTTCCTCACAGGGCTGTCCAGCTTGGGACCTGTGGGCTGCATGCAGCCCAGGATGGCTGTAAATGTGGGCCAACACAAAATCTTAAATTTACTTAAAACATGATGAGCTTTTTTTGGTGATTCTGTGTTGCAATGTATTTAATATGTGGTCCAAGAGAACTTGTCTTCTTCCAGTGTGGCGCAGAGATGCCAGAAGGTTGGACACTCATGAAGGGTCCTGAATTGATAGCTAAGCATTGCATAGGAGTTAACATGACAAAGAAGGAGCAGAAACATACCAGACAGAAGAGACAACACATATACAACCTTGATGGGGATGGGAAATGGTGTGAGAAAGAATCAGTTGGGCTGGTGTCCAGAGGACAAGGGGAAACATGATGAGTAGTGAGACTAAGTGTGCAAGAGCCACACTGTATGGCATGGTTGGATTTTGGCCAATATCCTTAACTTCTTTATTCTATAAGGTCCTAAAGATATAAACCCTATTTTTGAGATACTTATAATAAGGATTATTAGATTAAATGTGTCAACCGGCCCTGGCAAGTGTGGCTCAGTTGGTTGGAGCATCATCGTGTAAACTGAAAGGTCACGGATACTATTTCTGGTCAGGGCACATGCCTAGGTTATAGGTTCGGTCCTGGTTGCGGTATGTACAAGAGGCAACCAACTGATTCGTTTTTCTCTCACACATATGTATGGCCCTTACCCTCTCTCTAAAATCAATATGCATGTCCTCAGGTGAGGATATAAAAAAAGTGTCAATCAGAATATTAAAGTTATACCAGAGACATTGAAATTAAGAACAAACTGACAGTAACCAGAGGGTAGGTGGGAGGGAGTAGTGGGGGGGAAGATTTTCAGGAGCAACTATAAAAGACTCATGGACAAAACCAAGGTGGGGTGGAAGCAAAGGAGGGAGGTGAGTTTGGCTGGGGTGGGAGAAAAATACAGACAACTATAATTGAACAACAATAAAATAATTTAAAAAATAATATTAAAGTTATAAATAAACAACAAATAATGATGGCTAACAGATCATGTATGACTTGGTACACTGTGATAGGTTTTAGGCAACCCTAGAGGTTAGCACTGATTCAGTAAATATTATCTGGGACTGGTTGGAAGGGTTTCATGTAATAGGTAGATCCCATTTGTGAATAAGTAGCTATTGGCTAGATAATGGTAACATGGAGCCTCACGATCCGGGGACAGACAGTTAACACGCCTTTTCTAGAAGATGTTTTTTGCTGAAACATTGGTGAAGAGTTGGTTTGCCTCTAACAGAAGGAGGTGATATGGACTCGTGAAAAGAAAAAAAAAAAACAACCTTTCATTCAGATGGAGGAACAGCAACGTAGTTTCCTCGGTGTTGGGGAGTTATGGTATATGTTTGATTTGTGAAGGTCATAAAGAAAATGCTTTACAAAGTTGGTCTACGAAAATTCTCTGAACAAAATGAAAAGAAAATGATTAGAGGTGGAAGACTTGAAAGGATATTCATAAAAACAAACATGAAGTAGCACAATGTTATATATTTTGACAAGTAAATTGCAAGGTAATTCCTAAAATTAATACAAATTAGGACACATAATATTTCACAAATCTACATACATTATTAATCGTAATAATTGCTTCTTTATTGATATAGTCATCTATAAAATTTTTCATTTATGTCTAAGTCATGAGGCTAAATGACTATGTGTAAAATCAACCCACAAATACAACTATTTCATATTATGTTTACTGTGATGAGTTTCATTAGTATGAAAATAAATAAAATGTAACAATTTAACCAGAGGATTCATAAATATCTAAGTAATAAAAATCAAAATGTGAATTTTAAAACAATATAATTACTGTCTAACTTTAAATACATTACAAAAGTGTAAAAATATAAATAAACTCCAGACTGTAGTATATATGTTTTTAAACATAATAGCTAAAATAGAGCTTCAAACACATTATCATGGCATTTGACACACAGCATATGCTCAATTAATAATAAATTATATAGATTAAAAGATCTGAAGAGGTTTTCAAGGTTTTTTTAGAATTACCCACCATCTAAGAGCTGTGATTCTTTTCCTTGTCCAGAGTGTTCTGTGACTGCACAGACATTTGATATATATAGAAATGTGCACTTATATTCAAACTTGGGATGTAATAATTTTTCAACAGGGAATAAAATATACTGAAGAGAATAATAAGCATATTTGAACTTCTTTATTACTTTAATTTTTAGAGCTCAGATGGACTTCAGAAAGGACTTTGTCCAGAAGTGAGGAGGAAAGACTAAAGGAGTTTTGTTTTGTTTTGTTTTGTTTTTTTTTCAAGATCATATAGCTGGTAGAGTATGGCTAGAAGTCAATGAATTGTTTCCAAAATAAGTGTTTAGAATGAATCTCTGCTTTAAGAAAGGTAAAATGATGAGCGTTTTCGAATAATATACCTGGTTAAAAGTTCAGTTGAATATTTTGAGTGCTGGTTCTCTAATTTGTTTAGAACACTGTCAATGTATTGCTGGCATTTTAAAGTTGGTTCCTATGGGACAAAGTGCCACTCTATTATGGGGAAAGATAGATATAAATTGTAATCTTAACTCTAACTAACTGTATGGCAAATGTAGGGGTCCAGCTTAGATAATTGCTATTTAAAGAATATTTCCTAGCAAAACTATAACATTACAAAAACACATTGATGAGTAAATATTAAACTCTTAAACAGAAAAATAAAATATGTTCTAACTACTAAAGTGTATTTCTTATATGTGGGATGGGGTAAAAGTAGGTTTATAGTTGTATGTGAAACAAGTGTATTATGGTATCATTTATTAATCATTGTATTATTTTCCATATAAACAACTGTAAACCTACTTTTACCCCACCTGCTGTGGGTTTATCCAGCATTTTGGTGCAGAAGAGAAGTAATACTGAATATGGATTTACAAAATACATGGGAAATAGTGTATTTTACGCTGTGGAGAATGAAGAGAAGAAATGGCTAAATCCAATTTTCTGAACCTTCAGTATAGTGTGCACTAATTATAAACTTTGTGTGTGTGTGTGTGTGTGAACATTACTTTTCTGGTCTGTTGTCTTGCTTTTATTTTAAATGGCACCCAATATACTATTACTGTTACTTATACAAAACATAATTATAAAATTTAGTAAATTACATTGAAACACATATAATAAGATTTTGAGTTCCTTGTTTTATTTATAAACAAACCATATTGTCTTTTTCAGAACTATAGTTTTTATTTAATATGCAATTGTAGACCTTATTCAGTTGACACAAAGTTGATCTTACCTGATTATAACAGAACATGTAAATCGATATATAAGCATGTGTTCTCTGTTGTCTTGAAGGATGTGCAATTAGTTTAAAAATATGCTGAATAGAATCTCCAATTATTTAAATGTCTCCCTTTACACTTTGAATACTATTATTGCTGTGTTAGCCAACAGCACTTGCTCACTAACATTCAGTCTTGAAAAGATGAAGATGTTCAGGTTGAGTTATTGTTGGTTTAACAAATTTTGAAGTATTTTAGAATGCCTTCTGATCATTATAGTTCATATCCATGCAGAGATCAAAATCTATCCCGAGAAAAACTTTGCAGTTCTCTTCTTCCCACGGGTAATTTCAAATAACATGTCTCTAGGCTATAAAGTATTTTCTTTTCTTCCATGCTGAGAAATTGTTTTTTTTTTTAGAAGGAAGAAAAATAAGTTCACTTCTCAGTAGCAATTTTACTCTGTAACCAACTAACAAGTTATGTTTATTGTTTTTCAGGAGTAGAGATTCCTGAATATTGTATTTATTATTTATATTTTTCAAATGCTGGATTGACATTTTAAAGTATTCATGGTAAAGTTCTGGGTAACTTACAGTCACAATGGTTTATTTCCTAATATTATCATAAATTCAATCCTTTATTTATATTTTAAAATTGTTTTTCTGATATTTTTTGATATTCTCAATCCCCCAAAAATATCTTTCAAAAATAGAACACTTTACGTTATTTTAATATGAAAATTCCAAAAAGATGTAGATTGCTTAACAAAACACAAAGGGCATTATAAAAAGTGTTTATTAGATGAGTCTTAGAGAAAATTGAATCCTTTCAAATCATATTAAAATGCAGTCAGTATACATAATCTAGCTATTGCATTACCCATGTGTTCTACTTATAAATAGGAGTAAAATAGAATCATGTTGTTATTACCTTGGGTCAACTTATTTTAAGTATTATTTGATTATTAAATTAAAATGTAATATTAATTATTAAATTAAAAGGTCATATTTTTGTTAGTTGTTAGTATATTTATAATTGATCCATTTTATTACATTTTAGTGCAAATTTGTATATGTTCACTGTTTCTAAATATAACTTATATGACTTACATCCAGGTTTAGTCTTATAATAGATTATAAACACACCTTCCATTTTAGTAAACATGAACCATTTCTACACATTTGTTAGATTTGATCAGATTGTATATGTCTACTCAGTGACATCAGGCCAGAATGAAATCATTGACATAAACATTGTCTAAGAGTCCAGAATATCTTGGTGTTGGTTTCTGGTAGAAGAATGGTTGTCATTTCCTTAATTTTAATCACCTCCCAGTTAAGGTTATCTTATACCAACTTGAAATAGTGAGAAAGATAGTCCACATTTCTAAGTTGATGAAAGAAAATTATTTGAATAACATCTGGAAATAGTCAGCATTTCCCAATGTTGCATGACCAAGTAATACAAAGATGGCAGTTACATCAATGCATGTGCCCGAATTCAGTGGTGGGAGGTCCACCTACCATCCTTAATTTAAAATTCTTCACTGAACTAGCATGCAGATCAATAAAATGCAAAAATGAGGGACATAAAATATTCAATATTTTTTTACATATTCCCATTATTATTATTATTGTTGTTGTTATATAATGAAGTAAAGAGAGTAGTAGGGAACAGAGCTGTTATAAGGAAACATCTCAGGGTCAATGATCCTTCCATGTCATAGGTAAGATTTGCAGTGATATTTTCTTATATTTTAATGTCAGGGAGACTCGAAATGGCACACTAACAGAAAACAATTTTTTCCCCCTGACTGGTGTAGCTCAGTAGATTGAGTGTGGGCTTGCAAACTAAAGGGTCGCTGGCTCAATTCCCAGTCAGGGCACAAGCGTGGGTTTTGGGCCAGGTCCCCAGTAGAAGGTGCGTGAAAGGTAACCACACATTGATGTTTCTCTCCCTCTCTTTCTCCTTCTCTTCCCCACTCTTTAAAAATAAATTTTAAAAAATCTTTAAAAAAAGAAAAAAGAAAATAAAAATTTTCATCCATTTCGAACATGCTTAAATATTATATTTTATTTTTAAAAAGCTATCAATTTAGGTTACCAAAAAGGCAAGTTCATCGTCAATGAGTATCTGCTTATAGACCCTGAGTTCAAGATTAGACAATTCTTCCTCAAATGTTAGCTTTACTTAGACAAAAGTTGTTAAGAGTAGAAACAAAGTGGAATAAAGAGTCAACAGCTTAGCAGTAGACATAAAGCAACATTTATCCAAGGAAGTCATACAGATGGCCAGTGTCATTAATTGCCAGGGAAATGCAAATTAAAACCACAGTGAGATACTACTTCACACCAGTCAGAATGGCTAATATCAAAAAGCCAACAAATGCCATGTGCTGTTGAGGATGTGGAGAAAAAAGAACCCCTGTGCACTGTTAGTGGGAAGGCAAATTGGCACAGCCACTGTGGAAAACAATATGGAGATTTGACGCTGGGATTTCGTCCCAGCAAAATCCGTGGGGGACCTGACGGATGAATCAAATTTACCCAGAGACACGCTTGGAGAATAGAGTCTGGCAGCCACAGGTCTTTCGCTCCATCTTTGAAAGACCCTGGGCGTAGCTCAGCCGGGCTTTTTATTAGAAGCTTTAGGACACATTTACATTGGATTGATTATTCATGGGCTTATGCAGAACAGGGGTCTTCAGCTGAGTCATGAGGATATATGGGAAGGGAATAGATAAGGGGTAGGTTTACTCAGTAACAGAGCATTAGGATGTAAATTCAGGTCTGGTGGCAGACAGGACCAGGGTATACATTAAACAGGAGACAAGTAAATTGAGGGTAAGCTAACTAGGGCTGTTAACTTTTAGGACCATAGAACATTGAGGCAGTGATTCATTAACTTAAGCTTCCTGACTTTGGGAGGAAAAGAGTCAGCAGGTTAGAGAATTTTTTAAGATACATTTTTGCCAAATTCCCATTAGAGGATTTCTTTTCCACAGACATAATCCACGCTTGTCCACACAGGAGTCACACGGAGCTGAGCTCAAAACGCGTAAATTCCGGAACTGCATGTTTTCATGTGTCTGGAAAGATTTCCCACAGAGATTCCTCAAAAAAGCTAAACATAGCTCTACTCTACAACTCAACAATTTTACTTCTCAGTATATATGCACAAACAGTGGAATATTACTCGGCAATAAACAATAATGAAATCTTGCTATTTGCAATAATTATGCTAAATGAAATGTTAGAGAAAAACAAATAGTATATGGTTTCACTTGTATGTGGAAACAAAAAAAACAAAACAAAACAAAAATAAACTCATAGAAACAGAGATTGAACTGACGGTTGCCAGAGGGGAGGACATAGTAAAAGACAGATACCATATGATCTCACCTATAAGTGGAACCTAATCAACAAAAAAAGCGAGCAAAACAGAACCAGAGACATGGAAGTAAAGAACAAACTGAGAGTATCCAGAGGGGAGGTGGGAGGGAGATAACGGGGAAAGAAGGCGAAGGGTCATCAAGGAACATGCATAAAAGGCCCATGGACAAAGACAATGGTGGGAGCAGAGGATTGAATGTGGAAGGAAGGGTGGGTGGGGCAGGGAAGAGAGTAATGGGGAAAAATGTGGAAAGCTGTAATTGAACAGCAGTAAAAAAAGACAAAAAAAAATGAAGCGCCAATTCTTAAAAAAAGTGTAGGAGAATACAATCAATAATATTATGATAACTTTTCTCGGTGAGAGATTACTAGACTTAGTGTGGTGATCACGTTGTAAGGTATAAAAATGTTGATATTATATTGTATACCTGAAATGAATATAATATTGTATACCTACTAAACTTAAATTAGAAAAAAGAATCAACCATTCAGAAAGACGTAAATTCTGGAAGACATTAATTATTGAGAAGAAGGAGCTGATATTGAATAGAAAATGGTTTTAGCCTCTCTGTGTATTCTCTCCTTAAAAAGGCAAACTGAAGTACAAGTATCTTATTGAAATATTAATGAAGTGGGATTGTCCTAATAATTTTATATGTGAAGTATTACTTATTTAAAAGATACATTCAAAATCTTCCAACAATCCCCATTTTATTTGGAGCAAAAGCCAAAGTACATAAGAGGCCTGAGAAGCACTGTATCATTTGGTCCCTATTACATTTAAGACTTCATTTCCTAATATCTGTCCCTTTAACACACTTGACTTCAAGCATACATGGTCCTCTTGCTGCTTATTGAACATACTGAAATACCACTGTATAGGGTCTTCATTCTTCTCTTTCTATTTCCCAGGAATGCTACTTTCTTGACTTATTTCCTATAGCCTTCAAATCTGCTCAAATCCCGAAAGCTTGCTCTGACCAGCCTAAAATGTAAACCATCCCTTCATCCCTTTAGTTTGACCACTGTCTATATTTTCGATAACATGTGCCATCTTATAACATATATGCCTTTATTATTCATTGTTTTTATTTTATAACTTTCTTGTTTTATATATGTGTATATATACAGAGATAGAGTTTTTGCATTCTTAGTTTTTTAACTGATGCATCCCAGACACTTAGAACAGTGTCCAGCACACAGTATGCATTCATTAAATATCCATGCATGTGATGAATAAATTTTAACACAAATTATATTTTTAAAAGAAACCCATGCAAATATTTCATATGAGGGGATACAATTGTAGATACAGATGGAAATGTTTTTCTTGCATAGGGGAACTGAGTGTTCTCTTGTCCTTCTTGTTTTGGCATGCCATCCAGGAGAGGGCAGTGAACACTATGATCCTTTCCACAAACCTCCATGATGATGTGTACTCCCAACACTCTTAGTTGCTTAATTCCTCCAAGAATGTTCACTGAAAAGGAACTCTTAATTCACCCAATTGCGAACCTTTAGGTCTTTTCTTTCTGGCCCCATTCACATCTGGGCTTCTTGTATCAACAGGTCAGGCAAAGCTGGACTTTTCAATGGTTTTCCCTTAGAATTATGGCCTATCTCTCCTGGACAAAGTAGAATCGCTATTGTCTTCTCTGTGTTTGAAAAAAAAAGTGTGGCAAACAAAAACACAAATGCATGCACAAAGAAAATCTCATCTCAGAATTCTGTTAGTTCTCTCCTTTTCCTCTTTAAAAAAGCAATGGAAACCACAAATTTTGAAGCACAGATTTTCCGTGAAGCAGTAAACATGAGCTGTAGGAGAAGCTGAGATGTGAAGCCCAATCTTCTTTACTAAAGACTAATGATGCCAAGTAGACTTAAGGTGCCTATCAAGAAAGTACCTGCTCAAGACTTGAATATGGACTGTTTTCCTGTATATAAACATTCAATGACAAAATCAAGTTTGAAGAAACCAACAAACACTGGTGGAGATCCACAAAGCTTTTTGAGTGGTTAAGAGCCCCCTTATACTTTGCCTTTATATTTTACAATAGAACATTTATACATGAATTCATGATTTTGGAACCAAAAGGTAAGAGCTTACCTTTCTCAGAGGTAGGGAAGATAGAGGAAAGGATGATCCTCCTTGTAACCAGATCTATTTCCAAAATCTGTGATATTTTCCCTTCACCGTGTTATCACCCTTCACATGGTCTCTCTAACTTCTGTATAGATCCAATTCTATCTATGTTAAAGGGATAAAACAAAAAAAGAAATAAAACAAAGCAGATACAGACAAGAGTATGACAATTGCCAGAGGGAGTGGAGAGAGGTAGAAGACGGCAAAAAGGAGGAAAAAAATAGTGGTGGAAGGAGACTAGACTTTGTACGGTGAGCACACAATGCAGTGTGCTGATGATGTGTTACAGAACTGTACATTTGAAACCTATATGGCTTTATAACCAATACCACTCCAATCAATTCAAATTAATTAATTAATTTAAAAAGAAAGCATGGAAAGGTGATGGTAATTTTTCATCCCCCTGTGGAATATTCCAGGTTAGTCAGTAGCTAAGTGATGATCAGAGTTGATATTGAAGAGTATTCCCAATGTGCCCACTAGTTCATAAAAGATAGATCTTTTAAAATTTAATTACATTTAAAATGTCTCCTTTGATCCTGTAACTCCATATGTGAAAGTGTATCCTAAATCCACACATCCAACACACATGCACGTGTGCACATACACACAAAATATATTAGCATATAATACTAATGTTCCCCACACATTTTGTGGGTGTGTAGTTACTATGAAATGTGACTGGGAAAGACACATAACGGATTTATTATAGCAATTGTCTTTTAGGAGGGAGGGTTGAGTATTCAACTACAAAGATCCAATAAAGAGTATTTCAACTTTCATAAATCATATTGAAGAAACAGTAACACCTAGTAATTTTGGCAGACAGGTGAATGGATGTATACATGATACCCTCAGTGGATTCCTCTGTTCTTAGCTTATTAAAATCAAATAAACAATCACACGAATGCCCTCATGTAAGGCTTCGTTTTCTGCAATACCTTAACACAATCACAGGAAGCTGTAAAAGTCAGAGCAAACTATTAACTCCTGTATATCCTTCAAATGCTTCACTGGAATCACTTATTTTTAGAAGAATTCTTTCAGTTTCTGTATCAGTTTAACTATTTTGTGAAATGGCGGAAACCCAATTCAGCTGCTCTGAGAAAATTAAAAAAAATAGAAGACTGGAAAAGAATGTATTTGTTAAATAAATTCCAGTAACTGAAGCATTGGGAAAGAATCCACTTCAGGCAAAGCTGCAGTCAGGGTTAAAATAAGGTCATAGAATTGCTTCCACTAACTTTTGGCTTTACCTTTTGTTCTATTGACTTGATTTTTAAATATCTCCACTATAATCATAAGTGTTTGAAGCAAACTGACATTCTCTGAGCTTCAAATCAATCATAAAATAAAGAGCAAGAGGTTGTATCTGGTGCCCTGACAAATTCTCACTGCAGCAGATTGACTAACTGGGATCAGGGGTAGGAAGAGACCAGCTCACTGGTCTCAGAAAGGACAACTGTGTGGCCTAACTGCAGGGACAGGTTGAATCTTACATTATCAGGACTTCTCCTGCGCTAGTTCTTTGTGTCCCGCTTTCCCCGTTCTTTTAGCGCTCTCCCATGGGAGTTCTCCATGATAAATAACTTACACATGAATCCTTGTATCAGGGTCGGGTTTAGGGGAATCATGCTCGACACAGGGTGAAATGAAGAATATGTAATAATAAAGCCTTGTTTCTTGAGCAAGAGTGAGGTCAAGCAACCAGAAACACGCTTGGAGAGTATGCAGGGAATTAATCCCTCAAGCAAAACTTGGAATCTGGTTTCAACAGAATTACTGTAGTTTTATAGTAAGCTTTGAAATTAGGTAATGTGCATTATTTGCCAATATTCTTATTTAGATTGGTTTGGCTCTTTGGTTCCTTAGCCCTCCCTTATGCATTTTGTATGTAGGAATATTGCTGTCTTTTGTAAATTGAGCTTGGATCCTGATACCCAACTAAATTTAGGTATTCATGCTAGAAAAAATGTTTGTGTATTCTTTGTGATCGTCTATATAAACACTCAACATCTACAGATAAAAACATTATTTATCCTACTCAAATCAGTATGTTGACTTGTTTTTTTTCTTTTATTGTGTTGCCTAGGGATTCTATCCATTAAGGAAAATCTAATCTTCCACATAGTTTAAAATGCCCAGACCAGGTTTTAAGTTTCACTTTGAATTCTAATTCTCTTAAACAAAATGAATCTTTCAGTCCCTCAGAAGCTCCAGACTCCTCTCTCCCTCAAACTGTCTTTAAATTTCTTTCTTCTCCTTGAAACTCTCCTTTTACTCACCTGACTCTCTCACCTAGTTTAGTACTACTTATTCTTGAGTCTTGGCTCCTTCACAACGTCATTCCCTGAGTTTCTCATTCTAAAATAGACTTTCTTGTTAGTGTCATCCAACACTATGTTCATAGTACTTATTGTCATTGTAATTACATGTTCAATATCCATTTAGTCACTGTTTTCATTTAGGCAAAGATGACTTTTCTTGGTTTAAGCTCACTCCTACTACATAACAGAATAAGAAGCTACTAAAAATCTTCTTTAAATATTTCTTGAATAGCTAAATGGATAATATATAAGTTAAAAATACCTGTATAAATTGATTTCTGCAGTAAGTAATTAAATCCTAGGGTACCAAAATGTCTTCTTCTTTTCTAATTTTATGTTTCTGAGATATCAGGTTAATAACACCCAACTATAGCAGCCTGACTACCAGCAGCAGAACAAATTTACTAGCTACTATTTATTGAGTTCATTCTATGTAATAGCCATAATATTGATAGATGCTATTATTTATTAATTATAACAATTAAATATTTAGCTATTGTCATTACCAGCAGCAGAACAAATTTACTAACTACTATTTATTGAGTTCATTCTATACAATAGTCATAATATTGATAGATGCTATTATTTATTAATTATAACAATTCAATATTTAGCTATTATAAACAACTCTTGCCATTAACGCAGCAAAGATGTTCACATATTAGGAATTTTGAAGCGATGCTTTGAATTTCACAAATGAGATTAGATCAGCCTCACCAGTGAGAACCATCATGGCAGCATGGACATGCAACCCCACATACACGTGGCCATTCTGAGTTTAAGACAATTCCATGATATCCAACGATTACTGATTGTTGGCCTGTTAGGCACTAACAGTTATGAATGCTACAAATGAATAAAACATAATCTCTTCTTTCGCAATTAAAAAGGAGTGCCAATGAACATGTCAATGATTCAACATTAAATCAAACAGTGGTGAATAAAGGACAATGTGAGCACAAAGTGTCTGGGGGCTTGAGGGTGAGAACAGTTAGTTCTGAAGGCCTGTAGGAGGGTATAGGGTTCAAGGATATCTTTTGTTGACTGTGAAAGTAAAATATTTGCAAAGTATAATGCAACATAAGAATTAAAATGATACCAGTTTTGCAAACTCCATTCTCCCGCCTTTTTAGTAATTAAATAATATGAATGACAGCTTCTCTTGTTCTGTGATTTCGAGAGGTGAAAACCCACCCCCAGTGAACTTTCCTGAAGTTAGTACTCACTACATAAAAAACACTCAAACATTTCCTGTGTATTTCCCAGAAACACAGGCAATCAAAAGAAAAATACTTCTACCGATTTTGAAATATTGTCCTATATTCCATTCTTTATTTTTAATATACTTTAAATGTAACAATTTTACCATTGGATGGCAATATTGCCTGTTATTTTTCTTTCAGTATTCTAATAAGCATTTAACTGGTGAGGAAAAAAATGACACTGCCAAAGAAATAAGATCCATTATTCAATTTCACTTTCTTCTTTGGGTTATTTTCTGTTACACTGGCATGATATAATAAAACCATATGCAAATTATGTTCATCTCCAGACTGTTCATGTGGTCCTAGTACAGAAGTCAGTAGGTCCACCATTGTTCTTCCTGAGTGAAATAAGAGGTTTTCTGTCTTACACTGAGCCTGATCCTACTCCTAGTTTTCTGTTACGGCTAAATAATCTATGTCTCTGTCCTTCTCAGAGGCAAAAATCCTCACAATTAAGGACCATATAAAAATATTGGTAATGATCAGTTGTTATGAATCATTAAATCCTCAATTCCTTGAATATCACCTTTGCTCAGGGAGTATTGTTAGAATGACTTGAGTTGGTAGATATAAATTTCAAAGGAGAATATTTATAATGTGTTACTACAATAACTGCAAGTTATGTTCTGATTGGTGGATCACCTACCGGATCTGAAAGTAGTTCAGATCTAGCCAACCATGGAATGTTGAAGCCTTTCCTAAAGTAAAAAGGCATTGTTCATAGAATTTTATGGTGACCTACTTTTCATAATAAAGGGAAGGATAAGCCCTGGCTGGTGTAGCTTAGTAGATTGAGTGCGAACCTGCAAACCAAGGTGTCACTGGTTCAATTCCCAGTCAGGGCACATGCCTGGGTTGGAGGCCAGGTTCCTAGCAGGGGGTGTGTGAGAGGCAACCACACACTGATGTTTCACTCCCCTTCTTTCTCTTTCCCTTCCCCTCTCTATAAAAATAAATAAAAATATTTTTAAAAAAGAAAGGGAAGAATAAGAATTATAAAATATTTCTAATATACAGAGTGCTAACAGAACAATTTTTATTCAATTCAACAAATTTATATTACAAGTAAATTAACATTGTGAGCTATAATTGGTCTGAAGTTTATGACTTAGTTCCTTTTATACATATCCATTTATGGATTATAGTTATTTATAATTATAACTCATTAATGAATCACAAATAATTGAATATCATTGTGATTCACAATTTCAGATTACTTACAACTGCATAGAGATGTCTATCTATATAAGGATTACTTTACTCAAATTAATACCTATAATTTATCTTTAGTAATGTGTTCATGCATTTTAATATATCTAATTCTTCTAAGTAAATTGGGTAAACTGTACAAATAGACATATAGATGGGCAATAGACATATGAAAAGAAGCTCAACATCACTAATCATCAGAAAAATGTGAATTAAAACCACAATGAGATATCATCTCACACTTGTCAGAATGGCTATCATAAATGAATCAACAAACAACAAGTGCTGGAGAGGATGTGAAGAAAAGAGAACACTTTTGCACTGTTGGTGGGAGTGCAGATTGGTTCAGCCACTGTGAAAAGCAGTGTGGAATTTCTGCAGGAAACTGAAAATGGAACTGCCTTTTGACCCAGCAATCTGACTTCTGAGAATACATCCAAAGGCACCCAAACACTAATTAGAAAGACCATAAGCACCTCTATGTTCATTGCAGCATTATTCACAATCACCAAGATATGGATGAAGCTCAAGTGTTTAGCAGTAGATGAGTGGATAAAACAACTATGGGGCATTTACACAATGGGATACTACTTGGCCATATAAACGAAGACAACTTTACCCTTTGTGACAGTATGGATAGACCTGGAGAACATTGTGTTAAGTGAAATAAGCCAGTCAGAGAAAGACAAATACCATATGACTTAACTAATATGTGGAACCTAATGAAAAAACTAAACTAAGAAGGGAAATAGAGACAGACTTATTAGAAAGAGAGCAGGATGACAGCTAAGGGCTTGGGGAGAGGATGGGGAATGGGAGGATTGAACAAAACGAAAAAGGACTCATGGACATTGACAACAGTGTGGTGATTGTGGAGTGGGGAATGGGGTATAAGGGGACTAAATGGTAGTGGAAAAATACAATAAAAATGAAAAATAAATAAATAAAATATTAAAAAATAAAAATTAAACATTGGAACTAAGATCATTTCCTAAGATGATAAATCATCTGATCTCCTCATATGTTCATAGTTTAGTTTTATTTATGGTAGTGTTTCATAAAGTTGAGCAGTATAATTTAATAAATATAAGATTAACTCATTATTCTTCACATTCTGTTTACTAAAAGTTGTTTTATTTGTTAAGAATACATGTCAATAGCCATACAAATATACCATTCAGTCCAGATCAGACAGTGCACCAGGACAATTCATATGAGTCACAAGCTAGTACTTGAGCAGACTTTTATCATTCATACTAGAAAAGTCTACCTACTATGACCACTATAGTAATATTAATGTTTCGTCTATTGAAATGACCTGATGATATATAAAATTTACATTAGTATGTAAAAATCAGTACTAGCATATAAAAGGTCATAGTAGTATGTGTTGTATAAAAGTTAACCGTTTTTCTAATATCTCATACAACAACTTATTATTTTTTAATTTAAAAATCATGTTTGATGGATCTCCATACATGGTAGTAATAGATACATATCTGGGAAATATATATGCATGGAATCAAGTTGCTTTATAGTGTTTATGCACTTTGGAGTGTTAACACTTCTAGTACTTGGCGAGTACTCTGAATATAAATGCAGGACAAATTAGAATTCATATTTCAATGGTCTCAGAGTCAGACATTATGAAATATTTATGGTCTGGAGTTTGTCCTTAGTAAAATATCTAATTATAAATTGGGCCTATTTTCTAGGATACAATTTTCACAAAATTAAACATAATCATGTTCTGCAAATAATATTGAATTTGTTGTATTTTAGAAATACAGTCTTCAGCTTTCTATATAAACACATAAAGTTTAAAATGTTTGCATTTTTTTTGTAGTCTCAACTCAAGAGGAAAACCGCCTCCATGTTATTGCTGAATTCTACTGATTGAAATGTATATTTAAATTCTTCCTCCTTTTAAGTAATGAAGTTGCATAATGAACCAGTGTTTCTAAAATCATCTGACTATGAATTACCTCCTTATACCTTCACATAAGAATTCTTATTTTGTATTGAAAGGAGTAACTCACTCATCTTTTTGTAAAAATATTAGGATTCTCAGATGAAACCTCATTCATTTTCTAATATATAGCTTTGTCATTCTGCTAAAACTATAGGTAGATTTCATGAAAATTGGGACTCATGCTATAATGATTACAGTAAAAATATGACATATTTTATAAACCTTACCTCATTTAACAAATGGCAAATAACTTTCTTGTATAAATAAAATAAATTCAGTAAACTTTGCGAGTATAGTATTGACTTAAAAAAAAAAAAAAGAGAAAGTTGCCCTGGTTGGTGTGGCTCAGTGGACTGAGCACCAGCCTATGAACCAAAGGGTTGCTGGTTCGATTCCCAGTCAGGTGTATGCCTGGGTTGCAGGTCAGATCCCCAGTGGAGGGCACATGAGAGGCAACCATGCATTGATGTTTCTCTCCCTCTCTTCCCCTCTCTAAAAAATAAATAAATAAAATCTTTTTTAAAAAAAAGTAAAGTAATTCTTCTAGGACATTATTTGACAAATGGCAGTGGAGTTTCTCATATTCTACTTTAATGTCCATGACCTGAAAATGACAATAGAAACAGCAAGAGCAGCCTACTTTTATGAGCTAAATGAATAATTAGATTTGTATGCAGAGATCAGTGTAGTCTTTTAAACTGAAGCATTCTAAGGGAAAGAATTATTGGATACATTGCTATGGTAAGGCTATATGCAAAAGTTCTATTTGCCCTCTGAGATAGATAGCAACCTGAAATGCCCTCATGTTCTTTTTGGTTTGTTATGACCTTGCTGGCCCCATGCTGCGTGGGCCTCATTTCAATGAAAATGCACAAGTTGATTACCTAGTGTCAATGATAATGAAGGAGGATTTTGAGAGTTAGCTATTTATGGCTCAAGAAACTATCTGCAAACACAATTAAACACTTCATTTAAAACTTTATATCAGTTATTAAAAACTAACAGAATTGCTATGGTAACAACATACCACACAGAATCAAATGACTTTGTTAGGATTAATTTCTGGAATCATAAATAAGTGAATAAAAAGAGGTGACAAGGCTATTTGAAATGCTTAAACTTTAAAAAACTAAAGAAAATCCTCTTACCTGCTTGATATTTAGATATAAATAAAAAAGGCACTGACCAAATTTCTTTATTTAGAAGCCATTCACATTTAATTGCTGAACTTTACCACAGAAATTTCAGGGGAAAGTAATTATAGAGGCAATTTCAGTATAAAGCCACATAGGGAAGTAATTTAGGGTAATAATAACCATGGCCTCTAAACAAAGATATAGAAAATGGATTCTATCTTATTTAAATGAAAGAGGTTAAAAAGAAAATAACATTGAGTGCAGCTTTAGGTTATGAAAAAAATGCAGTATTAATACATTTGTTTCCAGATACATGTCGCTCACACAATTATGTGTGGCAAGACTGTGTTTCAGTGTTTTCTAGAGATGTATATTTAAAATATGATATAGTTCCATGTAAATAGATTGCATATACTGTTTATTATATTGCACTAAATAATTGTTTGGGCTTGACAGTTCCAGTCCTCTGAAAGCACATTTCAAGGGCTTCCCTTCAGCTCTCAAGTTAACTTTGCAAGACAGGCATGAGAATTGAAAGAGAGGATGTGGAGAAAGAGATAGTAATCAACACAGTGCAAGATAATATTAAGATATATGATTATTTGGAACAAGAGAGGCAGAATATCATCAAAATGCTTTAGTGATTTCAGCAAATAAGCACTGGGGGTTCAGATCCCAGCCTCACAATCTATCAGAAGTATGATTTTGGTGAATTATTTAAATCCCTTTTTCATTTTTAATTTGGAACAATAATTTCAAATAGTTTTTAACCTTTAACTTGAGATAATGAAATGAAGTTTCATCTTTAGTTTACTTTGATAATATGGAGATAGTGTTTTAGAATGCTTTGTGCAGTGCTTGGTATGCACTTAATCGACTCTTAATGATTATTTATTATTATTCTAAGTTCCCCAACACTTTTTCATTAGCAAATCTTCCTTTCCACTACCACTTTCTATTTTTCTCCATTTCTACTAATTATGATCCAGTGATTCTATACAACTGAGAGATTCATGGGCCTACTTGCCATGTTTTCTTTCTTTTGACAATTGAGAGAGGTTCCCTGGTCAGCTTTTAACTAGGTTATAAGAAATATATAGCATTCCAGGTTATGTGAGAAAGATGAAGGGAGGGGGGTAATGTTGTCTTTAAATATTCAACAGGATTTCATACGCTCAAAAGAGACTCGGTCTCTGTTATAACAGAGAACTAGCATGTTACCTGTGAATTGTGGTGGGCCTGGCCTGAGAGACTGTCAGGAAACAGATTTCAGCTTGCTGTAAAAAAAAATGTGCTGCTGACTTCAGCCAGGTAGCACTAGAAAGTCCTCTGAAGTCACCTAGAGGTCACCTTATATTTGAACAGGTCAAGAGGAAACTGGACAGCCATGTGTCAAGTAACCAAACATCTTCCCTAAGATACAAGAGATAGCAATAAATGGTATATTAATTTCATGTAGAGGCTGTATATTTTTGTAATATTTTTGTTTGCAGTCTGTTTTGTTTTGTAATTACCAAAAACGTGGTGGCTTAAAAAATAAGTTTATTCTCTTATCGTTCTAGAGGACAGAAGTACGAAATAAGGTGACAGCTGGACTGCACTTCCCCAGAGGGTCTTGGGGAGGGTCTGACTCAGACTCTGGCCAGTGGGGTCCGTGTGTTGTGGCTGCAATGAACAAATTCACATGGACTACCGAAGTCCTGTGGAGAAAAAAGGTTGGCATGGCCGCTCTCTGAGTGATAGAGAGGGCCCCGACCCCTGCCTGGACAGGCTTTTATTGCTTTTCTGGGTACATAATGTTGAGGATGGTCCTCATTTACTATGCACAGGTTCCCTTTAGGTGATTACCTCTTACAGATAACAAAGGAGAGGAAGTTGCTAATTACTGCAAAGAAAAAGGATATTTGCCAATGTAAAGGAAAAAGTGGTCGAATTGGTTACACTTCATCCTTGGGAGGTTTAGCATAGATTTTAGGAAGTTACTTTAAAGATATGCAGTAAACGTTTGCTGCCTCAATTCAGGATGAGGGAGTTTTAGCAAAAAGCAAGCCTCAAAGTAGCCTAGGTACACTGCAGGCCTGATGCCTCACGGGAAAATCGATCCGTGGGCTCGGATCCTGTGTGCCAACTCACTCCACACCAGTTTTCGAATCAGGGGCTTGGCTACATTCACCATGCCACGTGGATAGGTGGGTAGGTTCCCTATATCCCCCCGCCCTTGTTTTTAGTTAGAACTGCTATAGATTCCACAAAAGTTGCTACTTGCTGGTCTCTTATATGACCCAGGAAAATAATTTACAAATGAATAGAAGTACACAAAAGCATTATTAGTCAGTAAGCAACCAGTGGCTCCAAAGACCCACACTCTCAGGTTAAGTCCATCAAACCAATTTTTAGGTTCAGCCAGCCGAGATTGTCATGGAGGGTTTGAAAAACCTCTCGCTTAGTCAAACATTGAATGTCCTGCAGCTACTGATGTAATTCTAGCTGCAATTTATCAATTTTAAACAGGTGGAAAAAGTCCCTTTTAGGTGATGTTGAATATCACTCTAGGAGTACTGGCTGGAGTTCCACTGGAGTGAGGTGACACATGGCTTGAAGAATCCTGGATTGGGAGAGTTGCTGCCAGGGAAGCCTTTTCTATGATACGGCTTCACCTTCTTCGCCAGCAGCTCCAAAGGTCATTCTGGAGAGCAAACACAAGCATACCTTCTTCCCCAAGTTAATAGTTCAACTGGGCCTTCTCATTTTCCTTCCCCTAATGGGTCTTTGTATAAGACCAAGGGGTGTGGGCCTGCAGGATTGTTTTTCACAAAGTGTTTGTCTATGGGTGACTTTAGCATATCAACACAGTTCAAAAAATTGTACGTATATATTGCCAGCATGATTAAATTCCTGGGGGATATTTCCTGAAAGGTCCATTCCATGCTTCTCTCTGTTTCTGGTGGCTACCGGCAGTCCTTGATACGCCATAACTAGCAATAGCTTCATTGCATTCTCGGTCTCCATTTTCACATGGACTTCTCCTCTCCGTGTCTCATTCAGACATTTTCTGCCTCTCACTTTTAAGTATAAATATGATTGCATTTATATTGCATCCAGATATCCAGATTAAGATCTTTCTCTCAAGAGTCTTAAGGTAAATGTGTCTTTTCCCTTATAGATAAGGCAATAGTCATAGAACCCAGGGATTAGGGTGTGTACATATAGTTTGTAGGGTGGACACCATTTAGCCAATTACAGATGGCCTCAAAGTTTCAAAGTCTCTTCCAATTCTACTACTCTGTGATTCAGTAAAGGATTTCAGTTTTAAATTAGAAGAAGCAAGTACTAAAGGCAGCTCCAAAGACAGTTATAAAATTTTAGGGTCAATGTCACCAGTTAAAAACATACCATATACCTAGAGTAACTCAGGTTCAGCACAGCAGTAGAATGGGCATACCCTCTCGCCCTTCTAACTTTATCTCTCTGTCTTTAATCTTTTATCTCTCTACAGAACTTTAATCATATAAATAAAACTACATTAAAAATACATATATATGTCATCACACAGATGAAAAACAAAATGACTCTGCTTTTGATAGGTAATATGAAAATATATATGTATTTAAAAATATAGAGAATGTTAAATTACTTAAAGATTTGAACATTTTATTAAAAATTAACATGTGAGAAAATATATATATATTTGTTTTACAAACCTAGTATATAGATAAGGAGTAAAGTAAGGTGATTTCATTAACTCTACTTTCATATTTGTAATACATACAGCATCTTTACTCCCTATTCACTTAGGCTGATAAAGAGCACTGAACCACGTATCTTGTATCAGAGCAACAGCTTCTCTGGAATTTTGAAGATTCTAATAGCTATTTTTCAAATTATTTGAATGCTTATGCAATTTAGTATCATTTTTCTAAATGGTATTTCTATATTTCGTAGAAAAGGAAGACAAATAAAAGCAGTTTTATATGGCTTCATTCATTTTTCCAAACTGAGTTGATAGTCTAGTCTCATGATTATATCCTTTGACTTTACTCCCCAGAAAATCAACATTCAGTAAGTTCACCTTGGGTAATGACCAATTTTCATAACCAAATATGAAAATTTTCAAACATATGATTTGACATAAGCCATTTTTATGCATTCATATGCTATTTATGTGTAATTTTTTGCATTTATTAATTGTCAAAATGTCTTTTGAAAAATGAGATTTCTTTTCAGTTTTTATGATGTGGTTAGCAAGTATGAGTTATATATAAGAAAATCTTTACTTTTAAAGATATATTTGAATGTTCGAATGGTCTAAAGTAACACATTAGCTTATAAGATAGAGTATTACATGTAGACTACAACAATGTGTTTATTACATTTATTAACTCCATAGACAACTTAGTCATTGATTTATTTAGCACTTCACTGAGGCTTTTGTGATTTACGTTGCTCTTTCCATCCACCTCAAAGTCCTAAATCGAGTTATGAGATTCAGTAGTGTCCTGAAAGAAATCACTGCCTTACAGATTTTGACCCTCTGTTGATGCCAGGAAAAAAATCCAAAATCTTTAAATAGCTTAAAATAGCGTTCATGACTTGGCACCTCTGTTACTCCATTCAGTTCTGCAGCCTTGCTGTTTAGCCCTCTACACATCTCTGCTCATGCTCTCTTGCCTCAGGGCCTTCACACACACTGTTTCTTTTTATTTGGATACCTCTCTGTACACTTTTCACTTTCTACCAATTAAATGGGAATTTGAGTATAGGGAAAGAGGTTCAGATGCTATATAACCAAAATGAACAATAATCTACTATAGTATTCTTTGTAGAAATTTATGTATTTTCTAGGTTTTCATATTTTTGGCACATGTGTTTTTGTAATGTCTTGTCTTCTTTCTATAATATTGTGTCTATAGTTATAGCCTTTTCATACTCCCATTTCCCACCCTCGCCACTCCTTCCCTCCCACACAACCCTCGGTCACCTTGCCACTTTTTTTCTAACTTGTCAGCTTTTTGTTTTTGTTTTTTTTTTCATGGAACCAGCTATTGGTTTATTGTCCTTCTTGTTGATGCTTTTTTAATATATTTTTTATTTTACTTATTTCTATTCTTATTTCATTAATCCTTTGCTCTGCCTTATATGGGTTTTGTGAGAATAAAGGAGGGAGAAAAATAACTTGTTCATGAATTTATTGCTAGTTCCTGGAATAATGCCTGACACATAGGAGGCTTTCAATTAATATTTGTTCAGTGAACGAAGGTGTAATTTTAGATATCAGCTTCTTCATGAAGTTTTATTATTATCACCACCCATCTAAGATTGTGTTTGGTGCCCATTTTATATTTTATATATATAATATTTATTGTATTTTTTCCATTACCATTTAGTCCCCTTATATCCACCTCCCCCAGCAACCACCACTCTGTTATCCATGTCCATGACTCCTTTTCCCCTTTGCTTAATCCCTACACCCCGCACCTTCCCCTGCCCCACTAGTTGCCCTCTGTTTTCCATGTATGAGTCTGTTTCTGTTTTGCTTCTTGGTTCAGTTTGTTCATTAGACTCCACATATGAGTGAAACATATTATGAATTGTTTACCCAATAAATAGTGAAAACCTAGAGGAAGATGTGGTATCTTTTTCAACATTTTTGGCCAAGCACCTGGCACATTTAGTGGAAAATCTATTAAATGATTGTTTGATAAATAAATTTTCATGAATTCAGAATGTAAAGTGGATCTCTTTAAACTATAATTTTTAGGGTCATTAATTTTTCTAATTACCATAATGGTGTTTGGCAATCCTTCAGACACATATGATATTCTATCTGAACATTATTAAAATTTGTCTTCTGGGAAAACATACATGTTCTTGGTTATATAACCCTAAAAAAATTGTGAGGCATGCATTGTATATAACTGTTATTCTGACCTGCTATCTAATATTTTTAGAGATCTAATTTTTAAAATATGTCCCTATCAAGAATCAGTGGTTTTTAGTGTTTTTATGTTTATATTTCCCACAACTTTTAAGATTCATAACATTAACATGTTGCCATTTGTGGGGTCATGCTGGGCAGGGCTCCTCCAACCCCCGTAATGGAAGGCTGGCCGGAGGGCCCCTGGCCAGAAGGAATGTGTATTGCTTTAGAAATGGATTTTAATTCTCTCCTTATCTCCTTTTGGAACCGGCTTCTTGTCCTATGTGACCGATTCTTGACCTTTTCTCTGTGCACTTACACACTGAGGTAATGTCGTTTAGAGTCACACATAAGACACAAGCCCTCTTTTGGAACGCTTTAAAACAAGTCTGGGACTCAGGGAGATGTGGTTCTGCTTCACTGATCAGCTGCCATTGGTGCTCCTTGTAATGTGAGTAATAAAGATATGTCTGCTCCATCCAGTCCTTCTTGTGGTTTTTTCAGCTTGTCCGAAAGAGTAGTCGAGATACCTGGGCTTGACCTGAGTTACATGATTTCAGCTTGTATGTTTTAATTTACTTGTATTATTTGTGCTGTTACAGTTGTTCCTGCTTTTGGGGGTTTTTTAGTCTCTTTTTTCTTCTTCTTATTCTCTTTGTTTGTTTGTTTGTTTTAAATATGGCCACTTATTACAGAGACTGCATAACAAAAAGAAAGAGAATATAAAGGCATTCAAATCTAGGTTTTGCTCCTTTTTTTAGAACTTTATTTATTTATTTTAGAGAGTGGAAGGTAGGGAGAAAGAGAGGGAGAGAAATGTTGATGTGTGAAAGAAACATTGATTTGTTGCCTCTTGCATACACCCCAACTGGGGACCAGTCCTGCAATCCAGGCATGACCAGGAATTGAACTGGCGACTTTTAGCTTTGCAAGATGATCCTTAACCCAGTCATGGTGGTTTGGGCACTTCTTATGTCATGTAATTTTCAGTAAATCACTTCACCTCTATAAGCCTATTTTTTTCACCTTTGAAGTAACAATGGCAATAAAATGAATAGTTACCCCAGAGGATTGTCATGGGGTTTAAGTGACATAATCTAAGTAACGTTCTGGTACAGACTAGGAGTTGCTTTATTTCTCTAGTGAGGGTAATATTCAAAAATTGCACACAGTATTAAGTGCAAACCCACCAAAGTTCTATAAGGCTAAACTAATGGCTCCTATTCCTTCCTGACAGTTTTCCAGCTACTGTTCATCACTGAAACAGTCTCTTTTGCAGCAGCGGAATGCTGAGCTGCTGTCTTCAGAAAGCAATCTGGTGATTTCCTGGCTGTTGACTGAGGGTTCAGAGCGCCCATCCTAAAAAGTAGCATTTCATTTATGCTAGATCACTGGCATTCTCCTCAAGGGACCTGCACTGATAATTTCATGAATCTTTAAAACCCCCAATACTATTATAGAAAGTAATTTCTCTCGTAAAATTCAGTAAAAGATGAAGCTCTTAAGTGACCCCTTTGGATTTTTAATGATTCTATAAATGCTTAACTGAAATAATTTATCAAGCTAAGTGACTCATTCACATATCAGCGTGGGCTATTCAAATAGGTGCTTCAGCAAAATTCCAAACTACAAGTCATGGACCTTATCACTTTACTCCACTTACTGCTAAATGCAACTCCTCCCCTACATCACTAACCTCACTTCATAAATTTTGTAATCCTGATGAATCCACATTGACTTGCTCAGATCATTAAATTACATTCAGACTATTCCCTGAATGCAGCCACTGTTTGCATTTCTTACTGAGAAAATTCATGTATCAATCTTTTTCAGGGTTCTTTTGTTTCTAAATATTTTGAGTAAATATTTTTGGGTTTTAAAATCAATAATACTTCAAGGATATTATTTATTTTGCCTAGGAAAGAAGAAGTCTTTAGATATTTTTGTAGACAATGCTTGATATTGCTTTCCTAAACCCGATGGTGTAGTGGAAATTTCAAATCGAAAGAACATCTGAATTTTAATTCTAGTACACTTTTTTAAAGCACTATATGACTAGGTAAGTTACATAAACTCATATTCCTTGTCTATAATATTTAATGAATTACAAGACTGTCAGGAGGATTAAAAAGAGTGACATATGTCAACATTTATTTCAAAGAAAAGTACTTGATAAATATTAGTTTTCTTTGCATTTCCTTTTAATTACATGCATTTTTATGCTTTCTCATGTGATGAATGCAGCATTTTAAAAATAGAGAACAAGATGAGAAATGCATTTGTAAACCTTTGTGTTATCTTTTGCTTTTTTCTACAACAAACAAATAGTAAACTTTTTCTTATTGTCCTCTTATGTTTAACATCTTAGGATCATATTTTCTTCCCAGTTTATTTTACTTTCTGACAATTCTTTCAAATGGTCTTGCATCATTCCCTAATGTTATTGCCATTTTTTAAATCACTATTTTATAATAGGCAGTATTTTTTCTTTTTGGAACATTTTGGCTTTGAATGCAGATTTGTTTCTTCATACTGTTTGGTGAGTTTTACCATTGCTGGGCTAATTGCTGAAGGAAGGAGTCTCAATTCCAATTTCTTCAAATTTATATTGTGATAAGTAAGTAAGTAGTTGGAATGTAGGAGAAAACTAGACTTTGGTGAAGAGTCCATTTATTGTCATTAATTAGCCACAATCAGACATTAAATATGCTCTTTGAAATACCAATATTGAACAAATAATTCACAATTGATTTATAATTAGTCACAACTTAAATATTCAGTAATTTGCAGGGTCTCCCTCGATATTTAAATATCAGAGTAAGCAAAGCTCAAATGTCCTTTCTGAAAGGTGTACAGAATTGGTACTTTTTATACAACTTCTTATACTCTTCCCTTTGCCCTAAATGTGTATGTATACCAAAACATTTATAAAAGAGATAAATATGCATATTCTGTTCTTCTTATTCAATTATACTTACTTGCATTATCAATTTTAGTTCTGATAATACAGATCTTACTTTACATGGCAATTTAGGTTAAAGATATACATTCACATCCTGTGTTGAATAAGTGAGTAAATAAATTAATAATGTGTATAAAGTAGATAAAGTGATCCCACACTCTTCAGTGATTAAAAAGAAATTCTGATAGGTGGTAGTTTTGGCCAAGATCCCAGAGCTGGGACTCTGACCCTGATTTCCTAAGACAAGTCTTTTATTCCTTCAATTGTTCTTTGCTTTTCAACTTTCCAGTTTTTCATCAAGTCTTTCTAATATCATGATCAGCTCTCTTTCTTAAATATTTACTAACCCTTCTTTTTGCTTTCCTTTTTATGGAAAGATAGCAAGCATAATTTTTAAATGCAAGAATAGTTTGACATACCATCTGCATTAGGATCTAGAGAACTAGTGTGTGTGTGTGTGTGTGTGTGTGTGTGTGTGTGTATTCATGATTATGGAGGCTGAGAAGTCTACAGGTCTGCAGTAGACACCTGCAGCCCAAAGTCTGCAGTTGGCACCCGGAGGCTCAGATGAGAAAATGGTATAATTTCCAGTCTGAAAACCATCAGATGCAAGATCGAAGAAGAACTGATATTTCAGTTTGAATGCAAAGGGAGGAAAAGACCTATATCCCAGTTCACAACAGTCACTCAGGAGAGATCCTCTGTCCCTCAAGAAAGGGTTAGTCTTTCTGGTTCTGTCAGGCCTTCAGTTGGTTGGGTGTGTGCAACCCACATGAGGGTCGACAATCTCACTGCGCTTGACTCAGTCCACTGATTCAAATGTTAATCTCATTCAAAAACAGCCCCATGGACACAGTCAGGATAAGTGTGACCAAATATCT
>PVJI01013490.1:0-47570 GCA_004026765.1 Micronycteris hirsuta
AAGTCCCAGGGCCATTATTGTCCATTAGGATGTAACAAGATTCACCAACCTCACCCAACTAGGAAATCCTTTCCTTCTTGTTCACTCTCTCCCTTCTCTACACTTCAGTCTGCTCTGAATCTACCAGGCATGACTCTTCTTGAACAAGCATATCGCAACTCAGCCACAGGAACAAAGAATTCTTTAGTACAATCACCATAAAGGAGGTTACACATTCATTTTAATGATGTGCAATTGTTCATAGCCACATCATATTAGGAACTTTTCTTTCGGAACTACATTTGGCATTTGCAATTCCTTTGGCTCTGAATAGCTGCAGTCATGGAAAAAACTTCATCCTTCTTATGTTGGCTTTGAATTTTGGAAATAGTCAAATGATTCACCCAGTGAAGATAATTCCACTTGCATTCAAAACAAGGTCTTGTATAAACTATTGATGTTTTCTTTTTTTAGGTATATTTTATTGATTATGCTATTACAGTTGTCCCATTTTTTCTCCCCTTTATTCCCTTCTGCCCTGCACCACATCCCCCAGCATTCCCCTCCCCCAACTTAGTTCATGTCCATGTGTTGTACATATAAGTTCTTTGGCTTCTCCATTTCCTGTACAATTCTTAATCTCCCCGCTCTCTACCCCGGCTTCCTATCTCTGCCCCTCCTACCAGTCTAAATGAATGTTTCTTCTTTAACTCCTTGGCTGTCAGACTTCCATGCAGTTTGATTTTCTGGCAGTTCTGGTGGCTTTTTGTTTTTAAATTGGTTGTTATCTTTCTTTTGGTTGTATGAGAAAATGAAGAGTTTCTATCTATGCCTCCATCTTGGCCAGAACTCTCCTATTGAGGTTTTTTATAGCGGTTCATAAACAGACTCAATGAGTAATTCAAATATATTTTGAGCAACTTACTATAATTGGGATAAAAATATAACTTCTTATAGTGACCACTTTTAGAAAGTACAGAAGTTTAGATACTAATATTTATTATCAGTCAGTGGAAATACACATACTAAGGTATTTTCTTTTCTTACTTGTTTGTATTCTTTTTAACTACAAAAAAATGTATTGAAATAATATGTAAGTTCTCAAGATATTTTTTAAAGCAGTGCCTATTTAGATGTATAAAATCTATAATATTTGTCAAAAAACACATATTTTTATCTTAGAGAAGAGCTTTATAGACAATGCTTTGTGCCACACCCTAGAAGTATGAAGGACCTCTCAGAGCCAAGAAGGACAAAAATTTGGGGGTTGCCTATAAGGAAAAACCCAGGTCCCCATTTCACCCTGCCTACCTTGATATTGCCAACACAAGATCCTCTGCTTCATCTATTTTTCACATTAGCATTCTGGTTATATTTTATCTGAAGATACAGTTTGCTGTTAAATCAATTTTGAAAGCCACTACTTTGAGTACAAATACTACTCTTTCCACCACCCACATATCTCAAGTATTCACACATTTTACTTACTTATTTCATTTTATTTTACTTTGCTAAGTTACTTTCCTAGGGCTAAGGCTGATTTAAAAGTGATGAAAGTGTTCTGGTTTTCTACTGATTAAGCATGTAAAGATTCAAATGCAAAAATGTCTGTTCTGATACTGAGAAGTGACAGAAATCAGTTTAGCATCTTGGTAAAGATTAGGAAGCTCAATAAAAGGCATTTGGGCTACATGGAAAAGATGTAGGAAAACCGTTTATTGATTCTGAGATATGATGTAGGCCCAAACACCAACTAGACTAGCAATTAGGTCCTTAAAACCTGCTGGATACCACTACACACCTATGAGCATGGCCAAACTACAAATACTGACAACGCCAGATAATAGCAAAATGTGGAGAGACAGGAACTCTCATCCTCTGATGGTGGGAATGCGAAATGGTACAGTCACTTTGGAAGACAGTTTGGTGGTTTTTTTCAAAACTAAATTTGCTCTTACCATACAATACAGTGATCATACTCCCTGGCACTTACCCAAAAGAGTTGAAAATGTATGTCCACATAAGAACCTACACAAAGGTGTTTATAGCAGCTCTATTCATAATTTCCAAAACTTGGAAGCAACCACAATGTCCTTCAGTAGGTGAGTGGATTAATAAACTGTAATATATCCAAACAATGGAATATTATTCACTTCTAAAAAGAATGAGCTATCAAGCCAGGAAAAGACATGGACAACACTTAAATGAATATATACTAAGTGAAAGAAGCCAAACTGAATAGATTACATACTGCATTATTTCAACTATATGGCATTCGATAAAAGGAAAAATAATGGAGGCAGTAAGAAAAACAGTAGCTTCCAAGGGTTAGAGGAGTGGGGAAGCAATGAATTGGTGAAGCACAGAGGATTTCAGGGCATTGGAAATACTCAGTATGATGCAATAATGATGGATACATATCATCATACATTTGTATAAACCCATAGAATCTGCAACACCAGGAGTGAGCCTAATGTATTTTATGAGCTTTGAGTGATTATGATGGGTCAACATAGGTTTATCAATTGTAACAAATGTACCATCAGACCACATGATATATGGGGAAATCTCTGTACCTTCCCCTCAAATTTGCCATGAACATAAATCTTCTCTAAAAACTACAGTCTTAATAACAACAAAATATCAATATCCCCATCTCTGAAGGAATAGCAAATATATAATAAAATGCAACAGTTCTTCAGGGTGGGGGATGAGTGGAAAGGAGCATGTTGAATATTAGAAAAAGGAGGAAACATCCTTTGTCTGGTAAAATGAACCTCCCTAAACCCTGTAGCAAACTTAATGGTAAAATATCTGGATCATTCCTTTTAACAGCAGATTTCGATTTCACATCATATGAAAGACACTAGCCAAGTCAATGAGATAAGAAAAAGAAATAAATGACAGAAAAGAAACAAAACTGTCATCATTCACTCATCAAGCTCACAAATACACTGTTCAGATCCTAGACCTCCTTTCCAAAGTACGTATTAAAAATTGGTATCTTCTGCTTCATCTCGGTACATAAGAGTCCATTATATGATTTTCTGTATTTTTCGTATGGACTAATTTGTAATTTAAAATTCTTTAACTTTGAGAAAAATAACTGCATTTTGCTAAAAAAAAAAAACTCCAGATTGGATATCTTTGACATACCCAATGCAACTAAAGGAAAAAAGTCATTTTCAATAATTAATTCCTTAAATGAATATTTAGTAATAGCAATAAATACCAATTAAAATAACATGTTCCATAGATTAAAAAATTGCCTAAGAAAACATTCCCAGGAACAAGATTAATGTCACATTTTGTCTCTTGGAGCTATGGCCTAAGACATAAAAGTTTAGAAAAGAGCTGCCAAATTTGAACATGTGCACTAGACTGCCTTCAAGATATGAAAAGCAAGGCTTGTAAGATAGAAAACAAATTTTAATTTATTCATGGACACTAAAAAATTCAAACAAGACTAAATCTCTTACAAAGCATTTGGATAATCAGAATTATTAAAAAAAAAAAGGATAGTTTATAACTTAGCTAATTGTTTTTCCCCTTGGCGGTCATACATGAAGTCAGATATATACTGTAATATGGAAATACTGCACCAGTATAGACAAGGCCTTACAAATATATCCCCATCTCACTAAAGCTCACTAAGTTCTAGAGCTGTGGTTCCTGGCCTGAACCAGAGTGGCTTCTCCAGGAAGGGGGAGGGGAGGTGGGGATCTAGGAGAGGCGGCTGACATCACTGGTCCCCACAGCCGCTCCTGTCTCTACAGTCTCCGAAGGGAGTGTCACCTAAATGATGAAATCCTGAAGGAACGGGAACATGAACCTCCAGCTTGAGGGGAGGTTGAACGTTCCTGTTTGAAACACTATCTAAGTTATCAAATTATTATTGGGAGAAAGGTGGCCTTCTGTTGCTTTGAACCAGAGATGACTGGAACGGGGCAGACATCTGAGTGAGTGAGTCTACTCGTATAACCACGTTTTACACAACTTGGTTTGCTGCCAGTGTTTGGAGTAGTCAGATTTAATTTTAGTGACAATAGGAAATGTAGTGTGATGTCCGTAAAATATTAATGTAGCCCATAATTGAGCAGGCCAAAATAACCACATGTATGTATGCTGATACACACTGACTTGGTAAAATGCTCTGTCATTTACAGATGCCTCCTCCCCCCAAAAAGTAAATTATAATATCTATTCTAATTTCAACTTTCTTATACCTCCTCTGGTGTTCTCTGCTATTCATGCACATTAGGAGGACCCAACCAGTTTATAAGAACAAGCCTCTTCTTTGGGATAACAAGAGAGTATATCTTACCATACAGGATTAGACAAAATAGTTCACCCTCTAAGAATATAGCAAAAATGATTTCCCTCTAATCTTTTCATCCATAGTTCAGCCAGCTAGGGGCCTACTGTTATCACCTGATCTGTGTGGATTTATCACTGACCTGTGAGTTTTCACTGGACTTTTTCGAATTTGCAAATAAATCACTACTTCATGGAGCCATAAGAAAGAGACTGGCCATAAACAATAGAGGGGTCGTGCGAAACTTTTATTGAGCAAGTAAATTTTTCAACCCACTTCTCACTCGCTGGTCTCTGGATTGTAGGGCATGGAATGGTCATTTTCACAATCCTAAAATCTGCAAGAAAGCACAATACTGTGAAAGTTTCTGATGTTTTTCATTTGGGATCTTTCCTTTCTTGTAGGGAGAAAAATTTTCCATTTGTCCCTGACTTGACTCTATCTTTTAGCTTTGTATTTTTCTGCTAACCACTTCAAATACTTAGAGCCATGCCTTACTTAGTATGTTACTTACCTGGAGTTTAAAAAGTACATCTTAAAATGTTTCCCAGTCCAGTCTGTTGTCTTCACAGCACATGGGGACATAGGGAAGTCCCTGTTACACAGTATCTTTCAGGCAAGCCTCTATTAGTGCTTCATAAATGCTGGCAGAAAAATTAAAGCAAAGGACCAAGTCCTTAAACCTAGATACCAGTATGCCTGTGGTCCCTTATACTAGTATAGTTCCTTGTAAACATAAAATTGCATAAGTTCTCCCTGGCAACATGGTAAAATGGGAAAAATAGTGGTTGTTGAGTTACAGAAATTTCAGTATCAGGTTTGCCATACTGTATGAACTGGTGACTGCCAAACACACTTTCCTCAAGTTATTAAAAAAGATGTTTTCAACCTTTTCCACATTTCTCAAGCTCCTAAATAGCAAAAACCCTTTCCTCTCAGCAAAGACTTCAAGCTTCTTAGATTAAATACATTTCCCTCACCTTCCTGCCCTACTCCTCACCTACCAACTCACTGGAATATGTACTTTTCTTGCCTCCTGCTTCTTGGTTCCAACAGAAGAACCTGTGACCTTTCTCCTGCCAGTAGGTAAGCTCATAACATTGACCCTGGTACCCATTCCTGTCCATTTCTTTTGAGACCTTCCTCCATGAACTACCCTTTTATGCATCCACAATACTTCCTCTCAACAAGTATTTTCCCATCACAAATGTAAACATCATCCAGTCTCTCTCTTTTTTTATTAAAGCACATTTCCCCATCACTCTCACACATAACCCCATCTATTTCTTCTCTCTATTTCACAATAATACTTCTCAAATGAGATGTCAACACTCACCTGCTACCATCCTCCTCAATTCACTACAGACTGTATCCCCATCACTCCTCTGGTAGCATTTCATCCGTAGCCACTGACCCAAAATTAGTGGACACAGTAGTAAATATGGTTGATTTTGCCTTCATTTTGGTCTAATCCTTTGTATTCCATGACATCACTTCCTCTGGTTCCTATACACCTTTCTGGCGCTCCTCTTCACCTGTGTTTCTGGAAACCACTTTTTCTGCCTCTACCTTAGGTATCAGGGTCCACTGGGGTTCTAGTTTCAGTCCTCTTCTGTTTTCTTTCTTCTCACTTCTCCTGAAAAATCTCTCCCACTCCCCTGCCTTCAGTTATACTTAGAAATGTCAATGGCTAACAAATCTGTGTGACTAGCCTGCTTTCCTAAGTATCTAAATTTAATTATGTCCAAGTGCTCACTGAACATCTCCACCTGCATGTGGACACATAGTTTATCCTCAATGCATCTGAAATGGAACTTTTATTCCCCACATCATCCTACCTGCCTGGTCTTCCAATGAGCCTTGTTTTCAGCTGGTGCACAGTTATCTACAACAAGGTGTATACCAGTTCCATTAAAGCCATTTTAACTCCTCTGCTACACACAGATCAAATCAATCTCTAAGTCCTGGTGACACCATTTCCTTATAGCTCTTAAATCTGCTTACTTGCAGTATCTCTAATATCTTTGAGACTACATGTACCACTTGATTGGAATACCATAACAGCCTCCTGATTTTTATTTCCAGCTAAACCAGAGTTCAGCAAACAAAACTTACTGGCTAAATCTGACCCTCTGACTGATTCTATAAATAAAGTTTTATTGAAATACAGCCAGGTCCATTCATTTCCATATGAATATATGGTCTATCACTGTTTTTGTGCTACAATAACAAGTAAGGGGGAGACTATATGACCCACAAATCTGAAAATATATGTCTTTTGGTTCACAGAAAAACTTTACCATACCCTGCTCTAAACCATTCTCTGCTGCTTCCAAAATAGAAATAAGATATATCATTCTTTGTGAAAATGGCTCCCTAATTTTTACAGGGCAAAATTCAACTTTTTTAGTACATCAACTAAAGTAATTCAAAAATCTGACTTACCTGTCCAGACTCATCTCTCACCATGCCCCATCACTTCCCACTCTCTAACCTCACTGAATGTGGTCATGCTCACACTGTGACTCAGACACTTGGACATGGGGTCCTTTCCCCTTGAAATGTAGCCCCACACCCTTCCCCTTTACCTGGCCACCTCATATTTTCTCTTTAGAATTCAAATCAGATGTCATTTCCCCAAGGACACCCTCCCTAATTGCCACATTTTAGTCAGATACCCCTCTTTTTCACTCCCATAATTCCCAGTGCATCTCTCAATTTCACTCTATAATAATTGCCTCTTTACTTCTTTGTCTTTGTTCCTTAGCTATAAGCTTACTGTAGACAGGAATATAACTGATAACCATTTTATCTGTAGCAACTATCGCAGTGTCTGGCAGGTAGGTTGTGTTTAAGAAATATTTGCTGACCAACTGAATAAATGAATGAAGGGCATTTATTATCTCTGAACTTTTTCTCAACTGTGAATTGGAATTAATAAAATCTAACTTATAAGGCTACTTGATGACTAAATATTGTATATACACCCCTAGATCATGTCTATTACCTATTGTTACTTAGCACCCAATAAATGCAAGCCTGCTACCCATACCTCCCTTAAATGAGCCAGATTTCTACTGACCAAGGTAAAAAGAGCAAAAATAAAGATGTACAGCTTTTGCATTCAAGAAACTTACAAACCAATAGGTATTGAGAAAAGAAGTCACCACAACTCAAAGAGCAGAAGCATGATGCCCTGACACACCCAGATGAAAGGATTATATTGCCAGGTGGCTTATTTTAAATAACAAATCATAACTGCTTAATCGTTTTTACAATGTGTTGATTAATGCTGAAAGGCTATATTCTAAAGTTATGACAATAAAAATAACAAAAAACTAATGCTGAGGTTAATTTACAGACACCAGTGGCAGCTTTAAGAATAAGTGCAAGAACTATATGAGGAGCTTTTCACAAATGTTTTATTTAAAATTATAGTCAACAAAATATATATTGGGCTTAACTTATGCCTTTCCAAAGGACATAAACAGCAAGTTTATTGAAAAGAAAAAAATACCACTGATTTACAAGTAAAAAGAAATTTCAAACTTATAAGTAGAAATTCTACACTCAGATGGAACAAGGATGGCGTTTGTGTTACTGACTTGCACAAGTGCTGAACCTCTGAGCTTCAGTTCTGCCATTGCGAAAAAGTGCGATAATAATATTTCATTCGTCAGGATTCTTGTAGCCTCAAGAAACAGAAACGCTAATTCAAATAAATTAAACAATCAGAAACATGACATCATATTCAGCTATGTCTAAAATAAAAGAAAGAAAAAAACTCTTCTTGGGCATCTTTGATTAAGATCACAGAATTTTTTCCAGAACTGCCCAGTCAACTCTCCATGGCTCATTGTCCAGAACTGAGTAACCCTCACATGGACGAACTGATCACTACCTGTTGGAATGAAATTATTCTTTATTGATTAGGCCTATCCCTAAAGTCAGAGGTGGGGCAGCTTCCTTATAAGTTACAAAGGAAAGAGATGGACTCTTGAAAAAACTTGCTGTTCTGATAGGAAATGGGAGAAGGAGATGCAGACCTTGTAGATGATCAGCTGCATCTACTACAAATACTGACCTCATGGGTTCGAGACAAAGTTTAATTGAAATGATGTGCCTAAGCATTTTGCATAAGGTTTGGCATACGCATATGATAAATTCTCAATAAATATTAGCTATTTAAAATATTTCATTATTCAAAGATTTGGCCTCTGTATCAATCATGAATTACCTTTCCTTCATGCCTCTTATGTCTTAGAAAACAATCAGTGCAAGCTAATTTTAATAATAATAATAACAGTATATATGCATAAAGTATGAGAGCATATATACCAAAATATTAAAAAGTTTTCTTTAAGAAATTAAATATAGATGGTTTAAATATATAACTTAAGTTTTCCTTTTTTTGGAAATATTTATTTATTTTTTAGAGCAAGGGGAAGAGAAGGAGAAAGAGAGGGAGAGAAACGTTGATGAGAGAAACATCAATTGGTTGCCTCTCATGCAGGCCCTGACTGGGAATCAAACCTGTGACCTTTCACTTTACGGGATGATGCCCACTGAGCCCAAGGTCAGGACTAATTTAATTTTTTTTTTTACCTTGATTTTTGTGTATCCTATCCTGAAAATCTGTTATGTATGGAACAAAAAGTGTTTTTAAAATTTTATTTTTCTCCCTCTTAAATCACACTTGTGTATGTAACTAATTGGTCAGTATGATTTATCAAAATGTTAATCTATGTTTGTGCCCCCATGTTTTCCCTTTCCTACATTTTAAGCCGGTGGTCAGGCACTTAGTATTTCCTTGGTTCAGGAATATCTTTGATATAAAGCAGAAGCTACTTGAAGATGAAAGCTCTTCATACCATTTGTAAAATATAAAATTATTTTCAAAACCTTTATCTTATAGATAAACCTCTGGAGAAGATGGGGAGAATGAAGAATGTCTTTGAGGAATACTAGAAAAAAAGAAAATAATTTTATTCTCTTAGATTGTTGAAAAAGACAGAAGTCTAAAGTCCCATGAGAGTAGAGACCCACCATGATAGTTTCTTGGAAGGGGGCCGAGAAGGAAATGGCTCCTGACCCATCAAGGTAGAAGGACTCTAGACACAGGCTCCTAGCCTCAGCGTGAGGACGCATGCCTTCAGCATGACACAGGAGCAGTGTACCTGAAACCACAGGGCAGTTTGCCGTCAGGCCATTGGGCCCAGTGGCATCTCAATGCTAATCAAGGTGGCCCTATAACTGATTACCTGAGGGTTTGCTGGTATTCTGGCACAGACTAAGGCACTGAAATATAAACACACTTCTGTGTGGGAAGTGTTAACACCAATAATGTCTGAGGTTGACTTTCACCTTGGCCAAATGAAAGCTCAGAGTCACATTTAAGTGGATTTAAATAACATAACAAAATTATGTCTTACATACCTGATTGTGTGAAGTAAAAGGACTTTCTTTCATTGAAAAGAAGTTTTTTAACATGGGTATAGTACTGTAGAGGCAGGATGACCCGGAGAGATAATGTGGTTCAACCCACTGGCTTTAGGAATAGGGATTCTGATTCAGGAGAGGGTAATGTTTTGCCTACAACTGCAGTTTATTAGTGGCAGAGCTAGGGATAGAACTCAAGTGTCCTGACTCCTATTCCAGAGTCCTTTGCATTACATCCATAATGCTTCATCATTTGCAAAGGAAAGTTGTAAGAATAAATCTGTTGTTTGCAAAAGGGTTACTCATTGCTCAAATAAAATGCTCAAAGTGGATCTATAATTGTCTGCCGTATGCTTTTGATGACAGAAGCATTTCTTATTGCATTACATAACTAATGCGGATTTGGAGACATCAAAAGATCTCATCACAGAGATGTCATAGGAGGGAGAGGGTATCATTGAAACCTTTTCATTCTGTCGCCAGTTCATTTTCCCCTCCCAGCATCAAATGACCTCTTAGGAGATGTGGTATGCTCACAGCCCAGACCACAGGAGCCAGACACCTTTGCCTTCTATTCTGGGATCTGACACACAGACTCCCTCAGTGGCCTTGGCCAGTCCCTTAACTTTCCTGCTTTGTTCATCCTGGACTCCAAGATAATATTGGCCACAGAGGGGTGGCTGAGTAATGAGAGGCATCAAAAGCACTCAAGGAGGATTCTGCATAATATCCTTTGGCTCTTTAGATAAATATATTCTGCAGTGTTCAAATTAGAACTATCAGGAGATATTTGTCCCATTTTCTGGTTTGAGGCAATCAATTTAATGGCAGGACAGGTGTCAAAGACTCTGAAATTCAAAGGCTTTATATCTCGTATGGGGGGACAACCATTAGATGTATTCCATGTTATGTCAGGCCACGTCTCTGATTCACACATGATTCTGTGACATGTTTCATGGAAAGCAGTGCACACTTATTTCCATCACTCCAGAAAGTAGTGATAAGAAGAATTTCAAGTTATTAGACAGCAGAATTTGCTTCCATGTAAAGAAAAAAAGTCTCATATTTATATATACATTTATGTTTCTTAAAACATGACTCCCCAGAGTCTTACTTGAAAAACACTGTATAACAAAGCACTCTTTAAGGAAATCACAACGTTCATGAATACAAGAGGGGCTCTAAAAAGTTATATATACCTGTATTAATTTGCTGCACCGAGATCTTTGCAGCCTTCTTTGAAAAGAGAACACATTTTTCCACAAGCATATATTAACTATATCAAGGAACCGGCCCTCTAAAAGTACAATTCTTCATTGAAAAGGGCTTTCTCAAAAAGAGAGCAGTTTTTGCCAAGCATGATTTTATGACCAATTGCCAGGAAGTTTCCAGGGATTTCTGCATTGGATGAAATAATGGACTAAGAGACTTCTAAGATCTCTTTCGATTCCCAAGATTCAATGAATCCATTCTACTTTAAATCAGTAATTTTTCAGTACCTTTTGTGTCCACTGTTAGACACAAAGAGTAGCATGTTTTGTGTCTGCTATTAGACACAAATGCCACAATTTGTACTAGAAAATCCTCATAGATTCCTTATCTTATTTCATCTATGTAATAACTCTGACAAGAAGGTATTATAACCTCCAATTTATAGATAAAAGAGAAACTGAGTATCAAAGAGTTTTAATAAATTGCTCAAATGGCATAGCAAAAATTGGAGCTGAGGTCAGTGCATCTTCTACCATGCAGTTCCACTTCCCTGAAACATACCAGTCTCAAAGGACACTGTAAAAGATACGGTTGGGCCTGGTGACTCCAAGGTACGAAACAATATTTCTAAATATCTCCTGCCCCAAAGATAATGAGTCAGTAGATATTGTATCTTTAGATCAAATTTCTAATAGATCTTTTGAAATGTGGGTTTCTAAAAAGTTTCTAGATGATGCCGATGCTCCCAAACCACACTTTGAAGAGCACTGACCGTGCCGGTCCTGACTGATACACCCTCTCACCTGGAGCAGCTAGCTCCCTTGCCCCAATCACGCACTGTCTCATCACCATTTCCGTTTGCTCCATTTCACATAACACAGCTATTATTATTTATTTGTTTGCTCATATATTGTCAATCTCCTCCATTATGACTTAACTCCATGCAGACTGAAACCTTGTTTTTTTTACCATATTTTTAAATATTTATTTATCCCCAAATACTAAACAGAGCCTAGAATCATGAAATGAATAAGGGACTAAATGAATCATTAAGAAGTGCATTTTCAACATCTACAATGCATCTTAACTTCTTTTTAGGCCCTAGTCACCTAAGTACATTCTTTTGATGGTAAGACACTGAGAAGAATTAATGCATTAATATATCTAGCTAAATGAAGCTTCAACTCCATCCATCAGCCAACCCCCCTTATGGGTCCAGAACCATTTGAAGTGGCCAACAGTTACGGGTACTGAGCAACTGAGTGCAAAATGCCTTTCTCCCCTGCCCTGTCTCCAGAGCTGTGAGGGCAATGGAACCACAGAAGCCAGGCTTGGGAGACAAAATTAGATTTCTCTTTTCAAATTTCCCTTCCTCAGATCTCCATGGGGGAGGCTAGCCTTTGAGGTCACAATGCCTAGACTCAGCATGAGAGTGTTCCTCAGTGAACCATGCCCTGGAAGCCCAATCTGTATTTAAATTACATGAAAAATTCATGAGTTTCATAGAAGAAACTTCAACCCATTATCATCACACACTCTCTTGTCTGGAAAAGAGATTCCTACGGTGCACTGGGGAAGACGGCAGAGGGGAGGCCGGTGTTAGGGAGACTAGCCAGCACATAGCTGGCCCGTTAGTCATCACCACCTCTGGATGCACCTAATTCACAACTGGGACTTCTGCCGATGCCCAGGGAAGTGGGAGACGACGCAAAGAACTCATATCAGACCCACTGCATCTTCCTGCAAATCTCTCAGCTATTTCTTAGAATTAATGGGGAAAAATTTGTGTTTCCTACATATGAGAATTATTCAAAAAAACTGAAATTGATTTAAAGATAATAATGGCCCGGCTGGTGTAGCTCAGTGGATTGAGCGCGGGCTGGGAACCAGAGGGTCCCGGTTCGATTCCCAGTCGGGGCACATGCCTGGGTTGCGGGCCAGGTCCCCAGTGAGGGCCATGTGAGAGGCAACCATACATTGCTCTTTCTCCCCTCCCTTCTCCTCTCTCTGAAAATAAATAAATAAAATCTTTAAAGATAATAAGACTCAGATTTACATACAATGGTATGTTTGGGTTTTGCTTTAAAATATTATAACCCCTCTTAAAGGTTCCCCCTGAAAACAACAACAAAAAAAAATACAACAACCTCAGGGAGCAACAGAGATAATAGAAGAATCAGAATTGGCCATGAGCTGACAATTGTTGAAACAAAGTAGATACATGGGGGTCAGAGGAGAATATTTTAAAATTCTCTCTATACTTATATAGGTTTGAACATTTTTGTAGCAGAGTTTTTTAAATGGGATTCACATGTAATGTATCATAAAGAAAAAAAAATCCCAGTGTAACCTGCTAGGTGGAAAAACAAGCAGATAGCACATGGCAAAGGCAGCCTCCTGTGGCTCCTGGGATGAAAGCACAGCATATATTTTAACATCTTTTACACTCTTTACAATGACACCAGGTAATGAAGCAAAGTATACCTGCAACAGTTGTCAGCATGGGAAAAAATACATTTGTAAAGATTTATTGTCACTGTTGTTTGATAATGCTTGATATTTTGTACTTAGAGTAAAATGAAAGCTGTTCCCTGTGCTGAAAGTATTTAACATGCTCTCTTATTAAACATCATTTTCTTTTTTTCCTTTCTTCAATGTTCGGTGGAAAAAGTTTGCACTTCAACTTTGAAAAGATATATGGAAATTATGTTCCTCCTGAATTCTCAGTTAAAGAATTAACGATGTAAGCATTATTGCAAAAATTTAATATCAACTGCAACTTTTATTAGAATTAACTTTAGATGGTAATTTTATACTTTTAATTTTTAAAAAATCTTTCAACTAAAAAAATAATCTCATGGAACTGAGATAGCTAAATGTTGCAAATCAACTCCCTGGTACTAAATGCTTGCCGACACCATGCCCCCAAATTGTCCAGCCTATGCCCACAGTGGAAGGAGAGAGTTGCCATAAATATGTAGGCTGCCCTTCCTAACTCCTTTGTACCAAGTGAAGACAGCCAGAAGGGGAAAGGAAAAGGCTGGTCTTGGGAGACAGATAGACTGAGGTTGGAATTCTAGCTCTGCATCTTCCTAGCTGCATGACCTTGAATGGCTTACTTTACCTCCTTAAATCTCATCTATAAAACAAGGGATGATATTAGCTCTTCATATCATTGAATTGTAGTAAATTATTGATCAGAGAAGAATCTATTGTTTGGGAGGAGAGGAGATTATTCAGGAGAAAGTTTGCAGGGCAGCCTGTCCTTGGGGGTGGAGGGTAGGAGGAGGTTGCAGGGAGGAAGACAAAACAGAGAAAAAAGGAAAGCAGGGGGATAGTTTGCATTCTTGTACCTCCAAAGGGAGGGTAAGCCAAGAGCAAAACAGGGGAGACCCAGTCAAGCTAAAGTTCTTAGTTTAATCCATACTGAGCATACTCCAATGCCAGTATGCTTCTGATGTATGATACTTGCATTATAATGAGGCACCACATTAAAATAAAATAAAAGCCATAATTAACTTAGAATCTACTTAGCTCCACCTGGGAAAGAATCTGGGGGGGAGTTTATAAATGTCACATAGCTGAAGAAAATGACTTATCCATTAAAGGGTTAACTTGAGCTTATGCATTTAGGAGAGAGCTTTATATGCCATTTAACTGTAACTATTTCTACTGACAGTGTTTAGTCAGTGTTAGGTAAGAAATTTATGTCCTACAATCTAACAATAGCCAGAGGGGAGGAGGGGGGAGGGGACTGTGGGGAGAAGGGTTTTCAGGAACACATGGACAAAACCAAGGGGGATGGTGGAAGCAAGGGAGGGAAGTGGGTTTGGATGGGGTGGGGTGGAGGGGAGGGGAGAAAATGCAGGCAACTGTAATTGAACAGCAATAAAGTAATTTAAAAATTAAAAAAAGAAGAAGAAGAAGAAGAAGCAGACAGGGTTCCAGTATTGACTGTGTAATTGCTACTCTGTAAAACCTCTAGAAAAATTGCTGGACTCTCTTACTTTGGTCTTGCCAACTGTGTACAAGGGTAGGCTGGACTGGTTGGAGCTAGTGCCCAGGCTGGTTCAGAGAAGTGACCCAGAAGTCGCCTAGATTTGTGTTAAATCCTGTTTCTGCTGTGTTACCTCAAACAAGAAACTTAACTCTCTGGGACTTGATCTTTTATCGGTCCAATGAAGGTAACCATTGATCTTACGATTGCAAGATAAACTGAAATAATGCATATGAGGGGCTTAGATTTAGGTCAGTCATATAATAAGTGCTCAATATGTTTTCATTGATATGATCATCACCATTAAAAAGAGCATTCGATTTCTTGGCATGCAAATTGGCTCCCAGAAATTTCCTGTGAGATATAATTTAGATTTATAACTTTATCTAATGAACTTTTTTTGAATTTCTGACCTATAGACAGATAAATAAATGAAAATGTAAATCTAAATAAAAAAATAAAAATAAATAAATTTATGTTCTAGCGTCAAGTCTGTGCCACTGTCATTACTTAGAGGGAAATGCCAATTAAGCAACCCAGGGCTAGGAAAGAGGATTCTCTCTCCTGGGGCCCTGTGATGGATTCACAGAGGTCTGGGTGAAGACAGGGACAGAGCAGGGAGCCAACGGTCCCTATTCTGCAGAACTGTCATGGAAACTAAACTAAATAAGATGCCACATAGGAGGCACCCAGAACATAGTGGGCCTTTAATAAATGAGAGCTCATATGATTGTTGCTGTCATCATCGTCATTATCGTCACTGGTACTGCTGCTGTGCTATCAATCCAGAGAGGCTTCTCCCTGCTTACAGACTCTATTTCAGCTTTGACCTTAATGCCAACCTCATCACCGCCTCACAGTGCAAATGTAACCCACATGTACCCAAAGCATTCAGAAACAATGAAGAATTACCAAAAGCACAAATGAAAGACTTTAAATCACATTACTGAGCGTGAAATCCACAAAATTCCATTCAGACCCATCAGTTTCCCCCTACCTGATCTCTCCTGGCCAGACCCTGAGCCTGGTCCGGCCTCACTGGTTGTCTTCCCACCCCCCATGTCCCCTGGCTATTTTCTTGCCTTTCCATTCTCTTAGGGGCCTCAACTGCTCCTACCCTTTTTCAGTCAGGTTAAGTCCTCACCTGTCCAAGCTCCTGATTCTGATTGATATTACCCATCCAGCAGCAAAGAAAGGGACTTGAGCCACAAGAGACTCTTCAAAGACAAGAATTTAAGTAGTTTGTTTAGTTTCATCATCATCATATTTGTTTCTAATCTCACTCCACTAATCACCACGCCTCACAGTGATTGTTTCATTCTCTCATTCACCCTCTTCTTGAAAGCACTTATTAGCGAAACTTTGTTCTTCAGTCCTATTCCGAGCACTGCTCCACACCTGTACAGCGCCCTCGGGTTGCCGGCATCTGTCTTCAACCATCAGTCCTGCGATCAACTTCCCTTTGTCCCGATGACAATTATTTAATCTGGAAATTCAATGAAGGTTACTAGTCTATATTACCCACTCGTCTATGATTACTTGGCATTTATTCATCGAGATTCATCAACGCAATGTTCTTTCTTGTAGAGCTTCTGCATCTTCTTCCCTCTCCCACTTAAGAAGATTTCATTCTAAACACAAAAGGAAGAAAAGGAAAAAAATGAGAGCAGACATAGCCCACTCAAAAAACTGGGATTTATGGAGTTCAACCTTGAAAACATGTTTTTAAAAACATCAAGCATGTGAATTAAAGCTCCCACCAGGCAGTCATAATTTATACAGCAAGCACTTGGCAGGTAATCTGAGCACACCGTGATATGGGTAGCGAGGGATCGTCGTCACAAAAACCAGACCCCCATCTGACAGGCCAGGGGAAGGAAAGAAGCACCCTCACTTTGCAGCTATGCCATGGTGTTTCCTATGTGATGAACATCTGAGAGTAAAAGTCACAAGAGAAGACCTGAGGAGAAACAGTGATTCCCAATCCGAGTGTGAGCGTGACCTCATGAAAAGCAAAAGGCAATGAGGCAAAGGGACTTGGCCCAAAACAGGGACCCCCATCATGGCTGCAAAATTTCTAGCAAACCAAGTACAAGAGAATGAAAAGTGCAATTCAATGGAAGGCGTTTGATATTTTTCAAACTATTTCATCTGTTTAGATATTTTTTAAACAAGTCATTTTAGTTTTAGAGATGGAGTAAACACAGGATGGGGCAAAAGAGAGGTTTACAGTTGTGACTATGCAAAATACAGAGTCTAGTCTTATATATTATTTGTTCATTCTTGTATTATTTTACATATGAACAACTTGAGCTACAAATCTGTAAACTTACTTTTGTCCCACCCTATATATTATCTCCAAAGTATTTTTTTTATTTCTCATTTGAGTCCAGGCAAAAATACTTCTGTCTCTAAAGGCTCATACTATATGCCACAGCTAGCCTGAGTTAAAACACTTAACCTGAGAAAAAATCTACTGCACACCTACTGACTACCCGCTAAAGACAGATATCCCATAGAGAAATGGTGAAAAATCCCTGCAATTAAGGATGAGACCCAAATGATACCAGCTGATTTCATCCAAACAGTAACAATTATAAGCAACATTCTCCTGAACCTTGGCAGTTCTAATTTCTGGTTCTGTGATTAACTGGCTTGATAGTGAATTCCTCTTTGAGTGGCATTCGGACTCTTTGTAAACATGATCTCGCACAGAATTAAATTCCTCTCTCTTACCCTGATTGGTGTGACTCAGTTCCTGGGCATCACTCTGTTAGGCAAAAGGTAGCTGGTTCGACTCCCGGTCACGGCAATTGGGGTTACTGTGCCTGTCTTGTGGGTTCGGGGCCAGGTTAGGGTGCGTGCAAGAGGCAACCCATCAATGTTTCTCACATCGGTGTTTCTTTCCCTCTCTCTCTCCCACCCTTCCCCACTCTCTAAAAATAAATAAATAAAATCATTTAAAAAAATCCTTCTCTCCTATCCTGCTTTATCAGTTGTTCTCTCACTGCTGAGCTCTGAACACGGTGCCACATTATCTCCTACTTTGGGTTTGTGCTTTTCTATCTGCTTCTGCTTGGTGCTTTGCTCAGAGGAAGAGGCAGCTGAAAGTTCTAAAGTATTAACAGGCAAGCAGAACCATGGCAGTGAAAAGAGAGCACTAAACTAGGAGTCACAAGGCCTGGGTTCTGGGTTCTGCTCTAGCACTGACTCAGTTGCATCATTTGCAGAGTGCTGTGTGTACCACTGAAGGGGTGAAGGCTCTTTGCCTTAACAAATTAATAGCAAAATAAACCAGTTACTATCACAGATCAGATGTCATTAGCTGGCCGCCCTGTGTTCTTCCTGCTCTATCGCATTCGGCCAAAAAATATGCTAATTTTTTGACTGAGAGACTTCATGTAACAATGCAGACTTACAGATTCTCTTGAAAATTTGTCAGATCTTAAAAAATAAACCTACATTGTGCTTGTCAAGAATTATTGCTTGTTGAGAGAGCAGGGGCTCTCCAATTTGCTGCATCCTCATCACTCACAATGATTCATACACACTTGTCCCAGGTCAGGTCCTTTCTTCAGGTTACTCGCCAGGAAGGTGAGTTAAGGTGTTTGTGGTTACTGTCCCTGGTCAAAAAGAGGCAACGGTAGGTGAGAAGGGATCGTGAGGGAACAAAGAGCACAGCCGCAAACGCATCACAAGTCACAGTCTGCATGTGAGGACACATTTACAAATGGATCACAGCCTCCCATTAGTTAGACAGTCTCCCCCTTCACTGCTGGATACACAATAGATAAATAAATAGCAAGGATACATGTGATATATATTTAGATTCCACATTAGACTTTAAAATCTGTGCCTAACTGAATGCATTAGCCCGTGTTTTCTGTTTATGTCTCCACAACGCCATGGAAACACAGCGCAGCATCCTAATGGGCCTCTCCTGGCAATAAATAAACAAAGCCTTTGTCTATTCATGTTTAGATTTTTTTTAATGTAATTTGCAATTTCAAAAAAAGAAAACAGAACGGTGGTGGGTTGTTTTGTTTTTTTTTTTTTCCCTTCCCTGCCCCTTTCAGTTTCCTCTCTTGCAAAGTACATTTGCAGGAAATGCAAAATGCACCTTCTAGTGGTTCCTGAAATCCAAACTAGCCTCATCAGCACTCAGAGAGCAGGACTCTCCCAGCCAGACTGATCCTTCCCCTTTTTAAAATGCCATGATAATTAAACTCTGTAATGAGGTTTTTCAAGCATTTCAGTCCAACCCAAAGAGCACTTAATATAGTTGTTTAAGGTTGAAAACTAATATACAGCAGACATAAAATCTAGTGGGTTTCGCTGCCCTCCTTCAGTCTAATAGGCAATACCCAGTCCATTTTTATAGAGATAGCAACAGTCGCAGCCCTTAAATGGCTCCACGATGGCAGCGACACGCTCCCACCTCCCTGGCTCCAGAGCATGTGGGAGCAGACAAGTCACTCGCCGCCGCCGTTGCCCTAAGGTGCGGGGACAAGGTGAAACCCGAAGCTCAAAGTGCTGGGGGTACACTGTCTCACAGGGCAGCTCTCTCCTGTCTGGCACCTGCTGTCCCCTGCCAGGCAGTAACCCAAGACAAAGAAAGGCTGATTATCATCTGCATGGAGAGTAGCGGGCAGGTTTAATTGTGTTGCTCAAATCTGAAGAGTCCCCTGAACCCAAGTGCAGTGAGTGACCTCGGTCACAGGGGGAAGGAGAGGTGGGCAGCCTGCAAGGGGAGCTCCGGCAGGGTCTGCTGCTGACTTGGGAGCCTCCCGTCATCAGGGTCTGACAACCCGGCTGGCGAAGTTCACGGCTCTGGGGCTCTGGCTGCATCCCAGCCACAGACTCTGGGTGGTAAACCTCAGGGCCAGGATCTAGCGAGCACGGTCTATTTTCATTAGTCATGAAAATCATTCTGTAGACCAGAAATCAGTGTTCGGAATACAGATCTGTCATGGCATCTGCCTAAAGAACGACATTTTTTCATCTAGAATTGTCAAGGGCTGGACGCTTATTCAGAAAGCTAAGTGTCCATAGAAATGTGCCTTTTTGGGTAATAATCAAGTGTTAGAGACTTTATTTATCCAAAATGGTATATAATAACCTGTCCAACTGAAAGGATACTTCCATATCTTTTGTAAAATGATAATATTAAAATATTATTAGGTATTTGTCATGTGCTTCTAGGAGAGTTGCTATTATTGTCCCCTTGTCACCAGTGCAGCGAAGTTTAAAGAGGTAAGTAACATGTCCCGGGACAGAAAGCTAACAAGTAGCCGAGCTGGAATGAAAACCTGGCCATCTGGCCGCAGAGCCTGCATTTCTGCCGCCTCCTTTTTCTAAGCACCTGGTACGAGCCCCACACAGTGCTGAGATGTTTTCTCCGTATGATCTCGTCTTGATTTCTGGGATTCATTTCATCTCAAAATGAAAGCTCTATGAAGACTCATTTTTCCTTTCCATCTTGGTGCCAAGAGGAGGAGTCAAAGCAGCCCCCAGTTTATTTACAAGGGCTGCCAGTTTATGATGGTTGTTTTGCCATCGTTTTGTATTTGTTGTTTCTAACATTTCTGCGTTCTGCTTCCCTCCAATGATCTCTTAAGCCCTGTTTTTGTTTTGCATCATGTTTATCAGAAGCAACTCCAAATCTTTTACAAATAGGCGAGTGTTTCTGCTCTACCGTCACACATGTGTTCTGGAAAAGGCTCATATTCAACATGATCATGCACTAAAAATAATAGGGCCCGTGGGGAGACTAGGACTGGGGCAGGTGATTCAAAGGCTGTGAAGCATCGTCCCAAGTGCCTCATCCCAAACAAGAGTGATGTTAACACAGTTCTAGCCCAGCTGACTTTCCTCAGGCACCTGCAAGCATGCGCACTTGGAATTGTACCCTTCCTTTGCATATTTAGATTCTGGGCTTCTGTTTTCTCCTTTGAGCTGTCACCCCTTGATAACGCTCTCTTCTCACAGAGATCGATGTCACCAAAATCCAAAATATGATACAAGGGAAACCATCTTCATCAATCTCTGTGTTGCAAGCATATGTTTTGTGATACAGTCTTTCCTATTAAGTCAGGCCTCGGCCCCTGCTAGGGTCATCTGACCCAGGCCTCAAGAACCAAAAGTGCCAGGCCGCCTAGACAGCTATCAGCCCTACAGGTGACGCTGGCTCCAAGGGATAACAGTGAGTCAACACAGGTGACTGCTATTCACTCAGCTTTTATTAATGTAGATTTGGTCCGAATCCATACTAACCAAATAACAATAATCACTCAGAAATAATCAGCAATAACATCTCACAAGAGAACTGGGAGATAATGAACCTGAGTCCCAAGAATACAGATCAGGTCCGGGTCAGGGGGCAAGCAGAGGCGGTCAGTGTCTTAAAAGGCAGAGTCAGAGGGATGAAGTGCAGCAGAGCTTTCCCAGGTGGAGCATGCAGGACTTCTCAAAGTGACTCGCTCTCCGGATGATGCCTCATCCATGATCCGATGTCCTCTGCTTTTATGCTTCTTTTCGTTGCAAAGTCATGTTGATTTTGTACAATTTCTCTAAACATGTTTTTATTAATTTGGATAAGCACATGTTGTTTTCCTCAGTCCCAATGGCACATGTTTATGTCAGCTCTGGTAAGTACAACACTCAGACACAGGTTGTTTTGTGCAACCTCAACAGGCCCATGTGGCTTATGTCACACCACTGCGCATGCTCTGAGAGGGTGGTTTTACCGTTCAGATAAGCACATGTTGTCTGCCACGCTGTGCTGTGCATGCTGAGGGGTTGTATTATTTCTCTGAGTGTGGAAAGCAGGGCCAATAAAATGGCCTTCGTCCGATTAAGATAGCATAAAGTATATAAAACAAAGTGGAGTCACTTACGTCAACTAAAATGACTGTCAGTCAGCCATGACACTCGGGTTCAAAAAGAAAATTACCTGAGTCAGAGTGAACACATCTGGCAAAGGGACACATCTGCCCACATGGTCAGAGCAGCCATGTCTGCAGAGCGGGACCACCCACAGATAGGCTCCTGGGGAAATTCCACACTCGCCAGCAGGGGCGTCAAGCAGAAAAGCCATGTACCACTCATAGGCTCCTGGGAAAATTCCCCACTTGTCATCAGGGGTGCAAAGTTATTTATCAAAAGACCCAGAAGGGTGGAGTACATCACTTTTTAAGGTGTAACTGAGGCCAGTTCCAGACCACTACAGAGACAGCCGAGCTCCACACACCAGAGTGCTGCTCTGTGCCCAGCTGATCTCCCTTGGCATCAGCCACCATAGGCTCTACCCGGCTGGACTGAGGACTTCGTCTGCCCTGCTGCCCACCTAGCTCTGGAGATCCTTCCTTGCAGGAAGCTGACAACTCCCTTGACCACTGTGCTGTCTCCCAGACCTATGGACTGAGACTCTGGGACTGGGGTTCATTATCCCATATTGATTGCTCTGTGTGTGTTATATTCCCTTTAGATTGTTAGAGTTTGAGTAGGATATTAATGTATGTTGATGTTCTACTTTGAATGAACCCACATTCAATAAAAGCTGAGTGAATAGCATAGTTACTGTGTGTGACTCTTGTCTATTCCTTGGTACCAGGCTGCTCAGCAGGCAGCTAGCCGAGCAGTTGCCCAGCTGACTAGTAGGAAAGACTGTATCACGAACATACACTTGTGACACTGAGTCATTGCCGTACTGCTCATGCTCTAAACGTGGCTTCAGGTCCTGCTCTCCACACTATGCTTTGGGATTTTTTAAAGGGGTCACGGGGTGGTAACACAAGTGGAATTGTTTTCATAGCTTTCTCATCTGCATTTGTCAGTCAGCCAACAAATGTATTTCTGGCTCATCATTTTTTTCAATAGAATATTCTACTGTACAACGAAACATTATTCACTTTTTGGACAAAGAATGCATATATATTATTTCTTAAAAGTTAATTTTTGAAAACAGAATTTCAGAGTCAAAGGTAGGTACATTGAAACTTTTATGTACTTTGCAAGGTGCCCTTCCAAAAAAAAATGTGAGTGGTATCAACCTCTATAATCTTTGTTAATCTGATAGGTACATAATTGTATCTTATTGTTGTCAAATGCCCTTAAATCATATCCTAAATTTAAGTATTTGTACAGGTAATTTTTTATTTTTCATATCATCATCATTAATGACAAATTTACTAGTGTTCAATAATTCATGTCCTTTTATATTTCACATTAAATAATCTGCTCTATTCAGAAAACTAGCAACCTAGACAATAAAACCATAGAATGCAATTCAGCCTCGTTTCTCTGAAATAAAATGTTCAATTATTAAGCTATGGTATCACTCTTGATTATCTTCCTACCTCTCTGGACATACCTCCTGTGTTTACTTTATGAGCCTTTCTTTTCACACCCACTTGCAATTCCATCCCTCTGAGATACCCTTTCAGCTGTCACGTTCTCACTCCATACTGTACCCACCTCCCAGTCATTGCACCACCTGCACGTAGATGGTGACTTTCTCTCTAGCCCAAATCTGGGCAGTCCTCGTTGCCTGTACATAATTATCTCCCTTAGCTAGCAACGATCTTCTCTGTATGTTAACATTCTGCAAATGTTCTTCAACATTCAGCTCCAATAACATTCTGTGAATCCTTGCCTAGTGTCTGGCAGTGCTAAAGCTCTCTCATCTTTGACCCGCTACACTGCCTGCCTTTCCATTCCTGCCAGTCACGGTGTATGACTGTGTATGACATCACTGACTCACTTGACCTGTTTGTATGGGAAGAGCTCATTTTACTATCTCTGTGTTCCTGGGGACCAGCATTGACTCTGGCATAAAGTAAATAATCAAATCCATTCATGAATACTCCACAGATAAAATTAGAAACTATTGTGCTTACTAGTCATACTCACCCCAAGTCAGGAAAAACTGAGACCAAAGAAATTAAATACAAATCAAACAAACAAAAACGAACAAACAAACATTTTAGAGAACTGTTCTATTATTTACTAACTTAATACATTTCCTTAATGAAAATTCTTAATTTCCAATAAAGAAAATAAATGAAGAACATATTTTTGGAGAGTAAAGAAAAACAACATTGTCTGCTTATAATCCTCTATAACTAATGACAAGTGAAAAATCAAGCATTTTTTTCTTGTTTTTTGCCCCATTTTTCAAAACACAGGCTATTATTTAAAATCCCCTGCCTATCACTCAAAGAAACAGAGACAGTTGTTCATCCTGAGTTAGGTTTTTGCTTATCTGACCAGCAGGGTCAGGATAATAAAGCAGTCAGATCCTAGGAAATAATGAGATGTTTAATGGATTTGGGCAGTTACCAGGAGAAAAATAAAGAGAAAAAAATTCCGGATTCAATTCATTTTCAAATACTTCACAATATGTAAGAAAAGACTACATGAAGCTTTGTAAAGGGAAAGCAGGTAGAAGAGAAAAAAAATCAGAAAAGTGGCATTTCCGTTGGAGAAAGAGACATGGCCCGTTTTGCCACCATCCCACAAAAAGAACCTTTCTTTCACCCCTCCTGTAAACAAACATGAAGCGTATTCCCCGACCCATCCCCGGCAGTGGGCTGACAGCACCTTTTGCACTCGTGATGACGGTTGTGTTCTGCAGGCAGCTAACAGCCACCGCAGGCTTCACCCACGGGCTCTCCTGAGGTGGAAGCAGGAAGCAGCAAGGCTGAAGACCCACTGCTCTGCTACCAAACAGGGGAACATGCGGCCAGTCGGGACAAGGGTAACACACTTCTAACAACACTTTACATCCATATCTCGCTGTTGGAAACTGACTAAGGTCAGAAAATGCACTAGATTTTGCTTCAAATAGTCCTTCTGAAAGCAGGAAGAAAAAGCCAGAAGAAAGGAATTAAGGTGAAGCTATTGAATAATTTACATTTTCTTATCTGAGGGGGAAGAACTGTTTTCCTGAATATTCATCACAAAGGACAACCTACATTGTAGTATTGCTCAGATAGGTTGTCCATTGAACTCACAAAAACAGCCTAACAGCCATGGAAGCTCTCATCCTCAGTGACGGCAAAACAGTTTTTCCTCGCCCTGCTCCAGACTTGCTGTGTGGTCTTAAGCAAACCACCTAATATTTCTGTGTCTGGGGAAACTTGTACTCATCTCAGCTTCATTCTAAGAAATAGTGAAAATATTCACTCCTGAATATTCTAATCCTTAAAAGAGGTTATACACAAGATGTGAACTTATATATCATAGCAGAAAACACATGTGAAGCTCCTAACAGTGGGCCTGTCGCATCCTAGTTATTTAACTAGTGTTATTTACATCTTCACTTCACCAGAGAAAAGTAGACATTTGGGGGGTTCACTTAAGACAAAATAATTTAAAATAAAAGTAAGACATTTTTTGATTTTCTAATGACTTAGTACCATACTCCCCTTCGTTTTGGCCTTTTTGAAATATATGTCTGTGCGCAGAATCCTATGTAACATTCGGAATGATAGAAATAATTAAAGGACTGATACATGCACCGACATCTGGAGATTAGTAGCCCAATATAGAATACTAGATTGTTAAATGATGTTAGGAATCCTATCATCGCTGAACAGTAAGTGGGGACTTTTTTAAAAAGATTTTTCTTATTTCTTTCTTAGGCAAAAGGGAAGGGTGGGAGAAAGACAGGGAGAGAAACATCAATGTGTGGTTGCCTCTCATTGGCCCCTTACTAGGGACCTGGCCCACAACCCAGGCACCCTGACTGGGAATCAAACAAGCTACCCTTTGGTTTGCAGGCTGGTGCTCAATTCCCTGAGCCACCAGCTAGGGCTGAGCAGGGACTTTTGACAGAAGCCCAAACTCACCACATTCCGGGGGATGGGGGTCTAGGTGTGCTGCTTTTTCCCTCGGCTGTTCCGACATCCAAGCATATGACAACGTTTTTACTTCTTTTACAAGATTTCCTGGAGTCTGCACTGCCTTCATGATCTTGGCAGAGATTTTGCTGCTGAAATAACATATAGAGTCTTCACCAAAGCGGTGTGCTGCTGAAATGCCAGGAAACTGCTAACGTGGGCAAAATCTGCAAGTGACAGTCACCACCTCCTACCTGGCCAAACATCTTCCCATAGTTCCCTAAAGTTTTCTTGGAGGGAGTGTTACTTTTCCCCCTAAAATAAAAACAGTTCCAGAATTCCCTGATTTACTCAAAAATGGACTAAAAATTCTTATAGTGTCCCATGCAAATGAAAAGCCCTGAATACTTTCATTTCTTCAATGTTAAAATAAACAAGTCCCCATACTAATGGTAACCAAGTCCTTTTATTCCTGAAAATCCATAACTAAAAGAGTATCCTGCCTCTTTTGCCAGCATCAACATCTTGTTAAGAAGAGGAAGTTTGGCAGTTTATTTTGTTAATTAGAGCCTACATGTAAGTGAGATCAGAGGCATGAATACATGGAACAGACTGACAGCTGTCAGACGGGAGGGGAGACTGAATGAAAGAATGGGAAGGGGGTAGCCAAAGAACATACGGACACAGACAACAGTGTGGTGATGGCCAGAGGGAAGAAGCGGGGGCAGGGAGGCTGGTGGAGGTGGGCGAAGCAGGACCTATACAGACATCTGTAATAGTGTCATTAATAAAAATAAAGAATAAAAAGAAATACCAAACCTGGAAAAAAAAGAAGAAGTTGAGTCTTTTTTCTTTTTTTACTTTTTAAAATTATCAGTCAGCATGTGAATACTTGGCTCACAGTCAGCTCAAGGCTTAACAGGGCCATATTCTTTCCAAAGACATTAAATTCATGCTTTCACCTACAAATAATTAATAAGTGCCTTCTATGTGCCAGGTGCTGCTCTCCACACTGAGAACACAGCTATGGAATAATAGTCCCTGCTTTTCAGAACTTCAGTCTAGTGAACAGAGGTATACAATAAATGCATAAATCTGTGATATGCCGGATGGTGAGTGCTAAGTTCAAGAATAGGTTCAAGGAAAAGAATAGAAAGTAGTGTAGCCGTAATTACTCTTCCAATAGGGTCAGATAAGGATTGATATGTGAGAAGATTCCTAAAGGGAATAAGGAAGCAAGACTTGCAGATATTTGGGAAGAGAGATTCCACAGAGGAGACAAACTTAGTGTACTTGTGGAAATCAAAGAGGCCAGATGCCTAAGTAAAGTGACAGAGAAGCAAGTGATAGGGAGTGAGATGTGAGAAATAGCTGGGGCAAGAACATGTAGGGCCAGTTAGACCATGATGATGACTCTGAAAGTAATTCTGAATAAGTGGAGAAGGCAAAAAAGTGCTTGGGAAAAAAGAGTAAGACAATATGACTTTTATTTTAAAGGATCATCCATCTGGCGTGTGAGCAATAGATCTCAGAATTAAGAGTGAATGAGACCCAAGATGGCAGAGGAGTAAGTAGAAGCTACACTAACCTCTTCTCAGGACCAAACTGGAATTACAACTAAAATACAGAAAAATTCTCTTGAATAACCAAGTGAACACCAGCTGGAGAGAAGCCTTATAACCACAGAGAGATGGAAGAAGCCACTTTACCACAACATGACTGGTAGGAAGGGTAGAAGAGATGTGAGTGAGGTGGCTAGGCTCCCATGAGTAGCAGTTGAAGTTCCATACAGATATTTCAGAGGCTAGGGGGTTCCCCCTGAGAAGTATGAGGTCTAAACCCCAAGCTGGGCTCCCCAGCCTAGAGCTCCAGAACCAGGAAAGGAACCCAAATAACATACATTTGTGAAAAGCAGGGGTTTCTGTCTGTCAAGGAGAGATGGCTGGAGATATAGAGAGCCTCTTAAAAGGCCAATCCACAATTTTATTTTTTTTTTTTTTGCAGCCACTTACCCTAATACCAGCAGACAAATAGCAGAGTGAACTAAAGATACATGAGGTGAGTCTACAGCTGGTGACTCTGGGAAGAGAACTGAAGGATCAGCCACCAGGATTACTGCGCTAAGTCATTCCCCATACAACAGCAGTCATCTTTCTCAGGCAGAGCACTCCCCTCAAAGTGGCATCAGTCTGAGGGGAAGCAATAGCCTTGTCCACAGGAATTACTCTGCCCCATCCTGTGGTACTTAAGCCCTGCAGCTGAGGAGTACAGCAGAAAGATATTCACTCTTTAAATGACTAATAGAAACTCTGCAGACAGAGGCAGATCTCTGGGAGCTCTGAGACTAGCTGACACTTCCCCAAGCTTGGTGCTGGTTAAAGCTGGCCTTGGTGCACAGCCTGGTTCTTTCTGCACACGTACAGGCCCAGCAGAGGGAACCACATGTTACTGATCACTGAGAGTTCCAAACAATTACCCTGGGGCAGTCACAGGCAGGGTTCAATATAGGTCTGCACCAGAATCTTTTCAGATCTACCTACTACATAGAAAAAACACACAAAGAAACAGTCAAAATGGGAAGACAAAGAAACAGGCCCCAAATGAAAAAAACAAGAGAATTATCCAGAAGAATTAGATAAAATGGAGGCAAGCAGTCAATCAAATAGAGAGTTTAGAGTAATGAATACAAGGACATCCAACAGCATGAAAAAAGGCATAGAAACCATTAAAAAGAAACAGTAAAAAATAAAGAATGCAATATCTAAAATAAATAATACATTGGAAGGAATAAACAGTAGGTTAGATGAAGCAGAGGATCAAATTAGTGATTTGGAAGACAAGATTAAAAAAAAAAAACCCAGCAGAGCAGCAAAAAGAAAAGAAATTTAAAAGAACAATAGGAGCTTAAGAAAACTTTCAAACAACATGAAGCATAGCAACATCCACATCATGGGGATACTAGAAGGAGAAGACAGTGAACAAGGGATCAAGAACCTATTTGAAGAAATAATGAGCAAAAACTTCCCTAATCTGGTGAAGGAAAAAGATACACAAATACAGTAGGCACAGAGTCCCAAAAAAGATGGATGCAAAGAAGCGTACACCAAGATACATCATAATTAAAATGGCAAAGCTTAAAGATAAGGAGAGAATCCTAAAAGCTACAAGAGAAAAACAACAAGCTACTTACAATTAGACTGTCATCTGATCTCTCTACAAAAACATTTCAGGCCAGAAGGGACTGGAATGAAATATCCAAGGTAATGAAAGCAAGGACCTACAATCAAGGCTACTTTACCCAGCAAGGCTATCATTTAAAATCAAAGGAGAAATAAAGAGTTTCCCTGACAAGAAAAAGCCAAAGGAATTTGTTAACACCAAATCAATGCTGCAACAAATGTTAAAGGGCTTGCTTTAAAAAGAAGAAAAGATAAAGAGACAGAGGAAAAATAGTTAAAAATAAAATGGCGATAATACATATCTATCAATAATCACCTTATATGTAAATGGCTTAAATGCTCCAACCAAAAGACATAGGGTAGCTTAATGGATAAGAAAAACAGACCCATATACATGCTGTATCCAAAACCCACCTCAGATCAAAAGATACACACAGACTAAAAGTAAAGGGATGGAAAAGGATATTTCATGCAAATGAATAAGAAAAAAAACTAGGAAAGCAATACTTATAACTGACAAAATAGACTAGTATGGGGATTGCAAGGGGAAGATGGGTGTAGGGGACTAAATGGTAATGGGAAAAATACAATAAAATATATTAAAAAGAAACAAAGAAAAACCAAGGCTATAGTGAGAGATAACAAAGAAGACTACATAATGATAAAGTAAACAATCCAAAAAGAGGACATAGCCCTAGCAAACATTTATGTACTCAACATAGGAGCACCTATATGTAAAGCAAATCTTGATGGACATGAAGGGAGAGACTGACAAAAATACAATCATAGCAGGGTATTTTAACACCCCATTTCCTTCAATGGATAGGTATGGCAGACAGAAAAACAAGGACAGAGGGGCCTTAAACAACATACTTGATCAAATGACTTAACTGATACATTCAGAGCATTTTAGCAAAAAGCAGCAGAATATATTACTTTTCAAGTGCGCTTGGAATGGTTTTTAGGACAGATCAGGAAAGTTTCAATAAATTTAAGAAGATTGAAATCATATCAAGCATATTCTCTGATGACAATACTGTGAAACTAGAAATCAATCACAAGAAGAAAACTGAAAAACACAAAAGACATTGAAGTTAAATAACGTTACTAAACAATGAATGGGTCAACAACGAGATCAAGGAGGAAGTCAAAAAATACCTTGAAACGAATGAAAATGGGGACACAACAACCCAAAATATGTGGGACGCTGGGAAAGCAATCCCGAGAAGGAATTTCATAGCATTACAGGCCCAACTCAAAAAAAAAAAAAAAAAGGAAAGAAGGAAAAACTCAAATAAACACCTAACTTCACACTTAAAGGAAGCTGAAAATGAACAACAAACAAAGCCCAATGTGAGTACAAGGAATGAAACAATAAAGAACAGTACAGAAATAAATGAAATAATCTTAAAAAAATACAAAAGATCAATGAATCCAGAAGATGGTTCTTTGAAAAGATAAACAAGATTAACAAATCTTTAACCAGACTCATCAAGAAAAAAGGAGACAGGACACAAATAAATAAAATCAGAAATGAAAGAGAAGAAATAAAAACCAACACCAAAGAAATACAAAGGATTTAAGAAAATATGATAAACAACTATATATGAACAGACTGGACAATTTGGACAAAGTAGATAAATTCCTAGAAACATATAATCTTCCAAAACTAAATAAGGAAGACTCAGAGAATCTGATTAGACAAATTACAACTAATGAAATTGAAGAAGCAATTAAAAAATTCCCAAGAAACAAAAGCCATGGACTTGATGGCTTCAAGGGTGAATATTACCAAACACTCTGAGAAAAACTAACACATCTCTTTCTTAAACTATTTCGAAAAATTCAAAAGGAGGGAAGACTCCCCAGCTCATTTTATGGAGCAAGCATTATCCTAATTCCAAAACCAGATAAAGACACTGCAAAAAAAGAAAGTTATAGGCCAATATCCTTGATGAACATGATGTTAAATCCAAAACAAAATATTAGCAAAACAAATACAGCAACACATCAAAAAGATCACACACTATGATCAGACCACCCATGTGCTAGTCTGCCCAAGGGCAGGACATCTGAGGTGGTAGGGGTCTTGGACTCTGGCTGTGTTCTGTCTTTGTGGGAGCACATGGAAATGCAGACACATGGGTGATCTTTTCTCCACTCATACCTCCTGCAGTAGCCCAGGAGAGAGAGCTGGCTCCTGCCGCAACAGCTGTCATATATACTGAGGAGCTGGATGCAGGGGCAGATTAGGAGCCTGCTCCAGACCCGAAGGGGTATCTAACCTCCAGTACTCCTGCCATCTCTAGCAGCTGCTCCAACTGCAGCTCTGGAGCCGTGGCCCAACTGCAGTATCTCCTGACCTGAGTGAGACCTCGCCACCCCTGCCTGAGGAGCGCTCGCTCGAACCTGCCCTGGCTCCTGCCACAGAGTAGGAGCTGCCTCTGGAAAAGGCATCAGGGCCAGCTCTAGAGCTGCCTATTGAACCCACACTCCCTCTCCCATCAAAAGAATTCGTTTTCTCTTCATTCTTTGGCCATTTTCTTGTATTATTATTATTTTTCTTTTCTCTATGGCGTGATTCAGTTTTTTATTTGGAGGGGTTCTTTTGAGGTTTTTTCTTGTATTCTTTTCTTTTTTCTTTGTTTGCCCTTTGTTTTTCCATGATATGATACATTTTAGGTAATAAATAAAAGTTATTGTTTGTATTTTAAATTGTGCCATTCCTGAGAAAGGTGTACATTCACGATGCTGTGCAAGCATCACCACCACTGTCTAGTTGCAGGATGTCCCATCAGCCCAAAGGAAACCCTGCACCAGAAGTACTCACTCTCCTCTCCTCCTGACCCTGGGAACTCTTGATCTCCTTTCTGTCTCTGTTGCTTCCCCTATTTTGGAAGTTTCCTGTAAATGGTATCTACAACAGGTGACATTTTGTGTCCATTCACATATTTTTGTTTGTTTTTATATGAAATATCATTTTGATTATTTCAAAGACAAATTCCAGATGAATAAGAGATTACATTTTTTTGTAAAAAGTCATTTTAGTAAGTGTGTTGATAATCTTGGTTAGAGACCACTGTGCTAAGTGTGATCTCAGGGCCAGAAACCAGTCAGGAAAAGTCAAAAAAATTCAAGAAGAGGGAAGACTTTCAAACTCATTTTACCCGGCCAGCATTATCCTAATACTAAAACCAGATAAATACACTACCAAAAAAAAGAGGATTATAGGCCAATATCCCTGATGAACATAGATGATAAAATCCTTAATAAAATATTAGCAAATCAAATCTAGAAATACATTAGAAAGATCATACACCATGATCAAGTGGGATTTATACCTGAAATGCAAGGTTGGTACAATATCTGAAATCAATTAACATGATCAACAACGTTAAAAAAAATTAAGGATAGAAACCATATGATCAATTTATAGATGCAGAAAAAGCATTTCATAAAATTCAGCACCCATTTATGATAAAAACTCTCTGCAAAGTGGTAATTGAGGGAACATATCTCAACATAATAAAGGCCATATATGACAAGCACATTGCCAGCATCATACTCAATAGGCAAAAATTTCAAGTGTTCTCCCTAAGATCAGGAACAAGACAAAGATGTCCACTTTCACCTCTCTTATTCAATATAGTACTGGAACTTCTATTCATAGCAATCAGATTAGGAAAAGAAATAAAAGGCATCTAAATTGGAAGGGAAGAAGTAAAACTATCTTTACTTGCAGATGACATGATACTGAACAGAGAGAAAACTAAAGATTCCACAAAGACACTACTAGAACTGATAAATGAATTCAGCAGAGTAGCAGGATACAAAATCAATATCCAGAAATCAGCTGCATTTTATATGCTAACAATGGATTATTAGAAAGAAAAACTTATAAAAACATTCCATTTACAATTGAAGCAAAAATAAAAATAAGACACCTAGGAATATAGTTAACTAAGGAGATAAAATGACAGTAACTATCAGACACTTGTAACTTGTAACTATGAGACATTGAAGAAAATACAAATAAGTGGAAGTATCTACCATGTTTATGGATAGGAGGAATTAACATTATTGAAATGTCCAAGCTACTGAAAGCAATCTATAGACTCAATGACATTTTTATCAAGAATCCAATGACATATTTCACAGAACAAGAAGAAACATTTCAAAAATTTATATGGAACCACAAAGGGCCCCACATAGCAATAGTGATTCAGAGAAAGAAAAACAAACTTGGAGGAACCATGCTATAATATCAAACAACACTATAAGGCCATAGTAATCAAAACAGCCTGGTACTGGCATAAAAACAGACATATAGATCAATGGAACAGAATAGAGAGCCCAGAAATAAACCCATGTCTCTATAACCAATTAGTATTTGATAAAGGGGCAAGAGCATACAATGGAATAAAAATATTCTCTCTAATAGATGGTGTTGGGAGAACTGGACTGATACATGCAAAAAAATAAATAAACTAGACTACCAACTTACACCATATGCAAAAATAAACTCAAAATGGATAAAAGACTTAAATATAAGTCATGGTACCATAAAAGCCCTAGCATAACACACAGGCAGTAAAATTTCAGATATACCACATAGAAAGATTTCTGCCAATATATTTGCTAGGGCAATGGAAATAAAGGTAAAATAAACAAATGTTAATTCATCAAAATAAAAAAGCTTCTGCACGGCTAAAGAAAACATCAGCAAAATGAAAAGGGAGCTGGCCATATGGTAGAACATATTTGCCAATGATACATCAGACAAGGGTTTAATCTCCAAAATATATAAAGAACTCATATGATTCATCACCAGGAAAACAAACAATCCAATTAAAAAATGGAGAAAGAACCTGAATAGACAATTTTCTGAGGAGGACATACAAATGGCCCATAGACATAAGAAGATGCTCAACATCACTAGCCATGAGAGAGATGCAAATTAAAACCATAATGAGATACCATTTCACACTTGTCAGAATGGCTATCGTTAATGAATCAACAAACAAGTGCTGGTGAAGTTGTAGAAAAAAGGGAACCCTAGAGTTCACTGCTGGTGGGAATGCAGACTGGTGTAGCCACTGTGGGGAACAGTATGGGATTGCCTCAAAAAATTAAAAATTAAACAACCTTTTAGTCCAGCAATTCCACTGCTGAGAATATACCCTAAGAATCCTGAAACACCAATCCAAAAGAACTTATGCACCCCTACGTTCATAGCAGCAATATTTAAAATAGCCAAGTGCTGGAAACAGCTGAAATGCCCATCAGTAGATGAGTGGATCAGAAAACTAGTACATTTACACAGTGGAACACTATGCAACAGAAAGAAAGAAGGAACTCCTACCTTTTTCAACAGCATGGATGCAATTTAAGAATATTATGATAAGTGAAATAAGCCAGTTGGTGAGAGACAAATACCATATGATTTCACTTATAGGAGAAAACCTAATGATCAAAATAAACTAACAAACAAAATAGAACCAAGACATAGAAACACGGAACAAACTGACAGTAGTCAAAGGGGAACAGAGAGGGGGATAAAGTGGAAAGAAGGGGAAGCAACTAGGCAAAGAACATGTATGAATGACCCATGGACATGGAAAATGGCTTGGGAATTGATTATGGGAGTGGGAAGTGGGCTAGGTGGAGCAGGGCAAAGGGGAAAAAATTGGAACAACTGTAATACGAGAACAATAAAAAGTAATTAAAAATCCCAATGGAAAAGAAAAGAAATAATAATGACTGCAAGCTTCCCTAATTTGATGAAAGAAAAAGACATGCAAGTCCAGGAAGCTCAGAGACTCCCAAACAAGTTGGACCCAAAGAAGTCTATACCAAGACACATATAATTAAAATGGCAATGATTAAAAATAAGGAGAGAATCCTAAAAGCTTCAATAGAAAATGAGGTAGTTACATACAAGGGAACACCAATTAGACTATCATATAATTTCTCAACAGAAACATTTGAGGCCAGAGAGGTGTGGTGTGAAATATTCAAGGCTACTTCACCAAGCAAGCCTATCATTTAAAATCAAAGAGAAATAAGGAGCTTCCAAAACAAGAAAAAGCTGAAGGAGTTTGTTAACATGAAATCAGTGCTGTAACAAATGTTAAGGGCCTTGGCTGAAGAAGAGGCAGAAGAAGAAGAAGGAGAAGAAGGAGGAGAAGGAAGAGGAGGAGGAGGACGAGGAGGATGAGGAGGAGGAGGAGAAGGAGAAGGAAGAAGGAAGAAGAAGGAAGAGGAAGAAGAGGAAAAAGAGGAAGGAAGAGGAAGAAGAAAAAATGGAAGAAGAAAGAGAAGAAGAAGAAGGAGGAGGAGGAGGAGGGGGAGGAGAAGGAGAAGAAGAAGAAGAAGAGAGAAAAATAGTCTAACAATAAAATGGCACTAAATAGGTATCTATCAATAATCAACTTAAATGTAATTGGCTTAAATTTTCCAACCAAAATACATAGGGTACATGATTCAATAAGAAAATGAGACCCATATATATGCTGCCTCCAATAGACCACCTCAGATTGAAAGATACACACAGACTAAAAGTAAAGGGATGGAAGAGAAAAGATATCTCAGGCGAATGGAAAGAGAAAAAAAGCTGGGGTAGCAATACTTATATCTGACAAAACAGACTTTAAAACCAAGGCTATAGCAAGAGATGAAGAAGGACACTACAAAATGATAAAGGCAATAATCCAATAACAGGATATAACCCTAGGAAACATTTATGCACCCAACACAGAATACATTCTCCTTAAGATTGGAAAAAAGACAGGGATGTCCACTTTTACTTCCCTTATTCAACATAATACTGGAAATCCTAGCCACAGTAATCAGATGAGAAGAGGAAATAAAAGGCATCCAAATTGGAAAAGTTGAAGTAAAACTATCTTTATTTGCAGATGGCATGATATTGTGCATCGAGAACCCCAAAGATTCAACCAAGAAACTACTAGAACTGATAAATGAATTTAGCAAAGTAGCAGGATATAAAATTAATATGCAGAAATTAGTTGCATTTTATATGCCAATAGTGAACTAAGAGAAAGGAAAATTAAGGAAGAAATCCCATTAACAATTATTTCAAAAAGAATAAAATACCTAGGAATAAACATAACTAAGGATATAAAAGCCTAGATCTCGGAAAATTGTAAGACACCGAAGAAAGAAATTAAAGAAAATACAGATAAATGGACACACAAACTGTGTTCATGGATAGGAAGAAATAATATCATTGTAATCTCTATACTACCCAAAGCAATCTGTAGATTCAATGCAATTTCTATCAAGAATCCAATGACATATTTCACAGAACTAGAACAATATTTCAAATATTTATGTGGAACCACAAAAGGCCCTACATAGCAACAGCAATCCTGAGAAAGAAAAACAAACTTGGAGGAATCATGCTACGTAATATCAAACTATAGTATGAGGACATAGTAATCAAAACAGCATGGTACTGGCATAAAAACAGAGACATGGATTAAAGGAAGAGAATAGAGAGCCCAGAAATAAACTCGCAACTTTAGAGTCAATTAATATTCAACAGAGAAAGTAAGCACCTACTATGGGCTAAAGATAGTTTATTCAATAAATGCTGTTCAGAAAATTAGTCAGATACATGTAGAAAAATGAAAGTAGACCACCTAGTTATACCACACACAAGAACAAATACAAAATGAATTAAAGACCAGATACCATAAAAATCGTAGAAGAAAACATAAGCAGCAAAATCTCAAATATTGCTCACAGAAATTTTTATCAGATATATCTCCCTAGGCAAGGGAAACAAAAGAAAAAATAAACAAATGGGACTACATCAAACTAAAACATTTTTGCACAGTAAAGGAAAACATCAACAAAATAAAAAGAAAACCCACAGAATATTTGCTGATACATCTGGTAAGGGGTTACTATCCAAAATCTATAAGGAACGTACAAAACTCAACACCAAAAAAAAAGAAAGAAAAAGAAAACCAATTGGGCAAAGGACCTGAACAGACACTTCTCCAAAGAGGACATACAGATGGCCAACAGACATATGAAAAGATACTCAACATCACTAATCAGCACAGAAAGGCAAATTAAAACCACAATGAGATGTCATCTCACAGTTTTCAGGATGGCTTTCATCAATAAATCAGCAAACAAGTGTTGGTCAGGATGTTGAGAAAGGGGAACCCTTTTGTACTGTTGATGGGAAAGCAGATTGGAGCAGCCACTGTGGAAACTGTATGGAGGTCTCAAAACCTTAAAAATGGATCTGTCTTTCCACCAAGGTATCCCACTTCTGGGAGCATATCTGAAGGAAGCCAAAACACTTATTCAAAAGAACGTATGCACCCCTATACGTTCACCCAAGCGTCCATCAGTAGATGAATGGGTAAAAGAGCTATGGGACATTTGCATAATGAAATACTACTCACTCATAAAAAAGAAGCGTTACCCTTTATATCAGTATGGATGGACCTGGAGAACATTATGCTAAGTGAAATAAGCCAGTCAGAGAAAGACAAATACCATATGATTTCACTCACATGTGGAATCAAATGAACAAAGAAGCAAAATGAAGACAGACTCATAGATGGAGAGCAAGATGACAGCTAAGGTGAGGGGAATTAGGGGGTGGAGGGACTGAGCAAAAAGGAAAAAGGACTCACAGACATGGACAACAGTGTGGTGATTGTGGGAAGAGGGTATAAGGGGACTAAATGGTAATGGGAAAAATAAATACAAATTTAAAAAAAATAAGCCAGTCACAAAAGGACAAATATTGTACAATGCCATGGATATAAGGTACCCAAAGAAGTCAAAATCACAGAGAAAAAAATTAAAATGATGGTTTGCAGAGGCTGGAGGAAGGAGGGAATGAGGTAGAAATGAACATTTCAAGTAAAAAGGAAAAAGGACTCATGGACATGGACAACAGTGTGGTGACTGAGGGAGGGGCAGAGGGGGGATATGAGGAGGGCTAAATGGTAATGGAAAAAATACAATAAAAACTTTTTAAAAATTTAAATAAAAGAATATTAATTTTTTAAAACAGAACTAAGAATGGAATAAAACAGAACAGCTAAGGAGTGCTTCTTAGAAATGTTGCAATGGAGAGGAAGAGGAATAGTCAGATTCAGGATGTATTTCAATGTATTTCACATCACCCTAGATATGGGATATGAGGAAAAAAGTGAGAAATCAAGAATGATTCAAAGAACCTTGGTCTAAGTAACTGACAGAGCTGCCATTTTCCAATAAGTGGAATAGGTTGTGCCTAGGGGAGGAGAATCAAGAGTTCAGATTTGAATATGTTACATTTTAGTTGCCTATTAGAGTCCTAAGAGAATGTCAAAAAGGCAGATGAATATGTGAAATTACAAGCAGAAGAAGTTTTCAAGCTAGAAAGGTAAATTGAATATCACCTGTTGACTACGGAACGTAACATAATCCAATGTGTGCCAAGCTATTTCAGCAATAATGCTGTGTAACAAACCATCTCAAAACTAGGCGGCCTGCAATATAAGCAGTTATCTTCTTGCTGGCTTGGCTCTGTCTTTCATTTAGCTCTGTTCTGCATGTCTTATTCTGGACACGTGATGAACAGACAGCAGATAGCTGGGGCATGCCCTTATCAAGGTGATCACACAAACAGAGAAAGCCAGAGGAAATATACACCTGGTAAGGATTTGCCTCAGAACCTGGAGTACTGTCACTTCTGCCCGTATTCTACTAGCCAATGCAAGTCCCCTGGTAAAACCCAAAATCAATGGGGCAGAGTAACATCTCTAATATAGTCACAGGAAATGCAAAAATCACATGACATGTGTAGTTTTAATACAGGGAGGGCCTGAAGAATTGAGGCAATGAGCCAATCTACATTTCAACTCAACTGTAGCCTTAGCTATAGCTACAGCTCACAGCAAAAGACCTTTCTCAGATCCTATAATCTTTCAACTCAATCAGTTTCTTCAAATGTCTGTTTTGGAAAGCCATTTATGTTACAAATAAATATATGTGAGATAATTATGCTGGGACTTTTTCACAACAGGAAAACTACTTTTGCATTTTCTAGTAACATTGCATATGAGGTCAGTCTATAAAAAGTCCAGCCATTGTTAACATAAGAACCATTTGTGTGACATCTATGTAACCAGGTAGCCAAAGACAGTGGACTGGAATGTGCATGTGTGAACAATGATGACTTCACTGTACTAGTCAGTGGGGGCAGTAGACACTTGAGTGAGCATGTGTACTGTGTAGCTAGCTCATTCAAAACAACTGAACAAGTAGAGCAACAAATCTGCATCAAATTTTGCATTAAGCTTAGACATTCCACTGTGGAAATTATTCAGATGATGCAGAAAGCCACAGCTATGGGCAACTGGTGATTGGCAGCTTCATCACAACAACACACTCGTTCATGTATCACGTCTCATGGAGAGTTTTTTGGTGAAAAATCAAATCACCCAGGTGACTCAGCCCTGCTACAGCTCCGATTTGGCACTCTGCGACTTACGGCTTTTCCCAAAACTAAAATCACCTTGAAAGGGAAGAAACTTCAGACCATTGATGAGATTCAGGAAAATATGAGGCAGCCGATGTCATTTGGGATAACTGTGTGAGGTCCCAAGGTGCCTACTCTGAAGGGGACTGAGGTGTCATTGTCCTATGTACAATGTTTCTTGTATGTTGTATCTTCTTCAGTACATGTCTCTATTTTGCTTATTACGTGGCTGGATACCTTCTGGACAGACCTCATATATCATTCTTTAAATGCCATTTCTTAAATAAACATCTTGATGAGTGTTTCCTAACTACTTGTGGGGGAGGACTATTTTTTATTTCAATAAGTCATAGCCCTATAATTTCATAAAATACAATAAAATTCATCGCTAAGACTAACATTTTTAATAAACAAAGACATAAATTCAAGCCCAGGTTTTTAGGAAATCACTTGGTCACATAGCTATGAAAGCTCCTAAATATGCCCTGGCTGGTGTGGCTCAGAGGTTCGAGTGCCGACCTTCAAATCAAAGGGTCTCTGGTGAGGGTCTCTGGTGTGATTCCCAGTCAGGGCACATGCCTGAGTTGAGGACCAGGTCTCCAGTTGGGGGTGCATGAGAGGCAATCACACATTGATGTTTCTCTCCCTCTCTTTCTCTCTCCTTTCCCCGCTCTCTAAAAATAAATAAAATCTTTAAAAATAAAATTCCTAAATACTCTCAATTTCTGTGCTTATCTTAAGATTAAGAGGTTAAAGAACACGAGTAGCCCATGAACCACACTTTCAGAAGCAGTGGCCTAGATGATTCCACCATAAACAGATCCCTTTAGTCCTAAACCTTAGTATCACCAAATAATAGCAATTTGAACACAAAACTTAGTTGCTAAGGATTTGAAATTAAATTTGACTGATACCCAAGTTTACTCAACTATTCATTTAATTTGCCAGTCTTTTTTGTTCCCCAGGATTCTATGCTTCAGTTATTAAGTTAAAAAGAAAAGAAAAAAAGAGGGATTTGTCAAATAGCCATATCCTGCTTTATGATTTTTACTGTGTTTTTCTTGATTGTTTGGCAATGCCTTTTAGAATTTCCATCCACGCCATACACACACAAATTACTAAAATCTCCTTGGCCACACTGAGGCTACCTTAATTGACTGTTATCAAGCTGTGCTTTTTAAATGTTCCAGAATTTGATCTTTTTAAAATGCTTCTGAGACTTAACTGATGTCAAACTGGCTGGTTTAATTTCCTGCTATATTTTTGGAACTTTTTTTTATTAAATAATTGGGTGTTGAATGAGGGTGTTGTTTTCTTCTTCCTCCAAGGGATCAGAACTAAATTCAGTTAAGTTCTGACCAAAAAAAAAAATTATATTGAGTCCTATTAATTTCCTATACTTGGACCTGCTGTCTTTCAAGTCATTGCTTACCCTGGAGTCCAAAAAAACTAAGGTGTGCTTATTCAACCCTTGTAAAGGAGGCCTTATAGACCTGGAGGTATCAGATGACCTGGACATCAGATTTGAGGATGGGATTTGATAAACGTGGTCTGGACAGAGAATAGCATCTAGTAGTCCTCCATGTGGTAAAATAAGAAGATAAAAGAGCGGTGAGATTGGTACTAATTCCAAAACAATGACCTCTTTCCAGGAATGTTCACAGCAGAATGAGGTCAGTGCATGCACAAGACTCTCACCAACCACTGAGTCTTCTGGAACCACCACAATGCCTAAGGGTCACTAAGAAGTGTTCATGAATTTAAGCAAATCTCCCAATTGTTCCTAAGCTTTTTTTTTTTTCATTATCATAGTTGCTGATTAAATAAGACTCATAAATATTGAATCATTCCTATTATCTCTTGGAAACTTTTTCTTCCTAAATGGTAATGAACAGCCTAAGCTCAATTTCTTAAGAGCAGGAAATTGTTTATTTTGGTCCCTGTCTGTATAATGCCAACAAATCAATTGATTATTCAACCAAAACTACTGAAGAAAAAACTGAAACCAGTCTGCAGTTGAGCTGAACTGTCCCATCAATTCAGACAAGAGTTGATCCTGTAGACAATTGAGACACAATCTTCATGACATGATGTTCTCATTCATACATACTATTTTTCCAGCCTCATTGAGCAGAACATCTAGGTCACATTTTATCCCCCAGAGAACCCCACCTTAATAGGGCCTCAGGTAAATGTTAACAAAAGTCATTTGAATTTTTTAGAAAAGCTGTACAAAATATTTTACCCCAAATAGTGCACTTATAGATAGAAATCCCAGTAAGAAAATATGTAGATGTTTTATAGAGTCAAAAGGCTAAGAATTTGCATTCAGTTCTTGGCTTTACTTAGGATAATAACAACTGCAAATTCCAACTCCTCCACCTTACCTTCATCATGTTTGTCTCAGATGACCCTAGGAAATCCTACCTCTCCTCCCCATCAGCCCTTGCTTACATTTTCTAGCTCCTGGCACAAAGAAGACATTCTTACAATTTATATGAACCAGGAAATGCTGGCTTTTAACCACTACTCCATGAGGCTGTGTGTTAGATATCACAGAGAAACTCAAAAGGACTGATATACCATATTTTAAAGTATAATTTTATATTCTGCTTAAAGAATGTAAAAAAGGACACAGTACTTAATACATAATATAAAGTAGAAATAATAATCAAAATTTGTTATGATAGCACTATATATTTATATAAATTGAGATTTCTATTAATTGAAATTATTAATTAAAGCAGCAATAAATCTCAAGAAAACATCCCAGTAAGTCTCAGAATGATATTGTATTAGTCTTCTTGGGGTGCCATAACAAAATGCCACAGACTGGGTGGCTTAAACAATAGACATTTATTTTCTCAGAATTATGGAGGCTAGAAATCTGAGATGAAAGTGCCATCATGGTTGGTTTCTAATGAGACCTCTTTTTCTGACTCATAGGTGGCCAACTTCTCTCTGTGTCCTCACATGGCCACTTCTCTGTGAGCACATGGAAATAGATCTAATGGGATCTCTCTTACATTAGGGCTCCATCCTGATGACCTCACTTAACTTTACCTCCCTAATGGCCCTATCTTCAAATACAGTCACATTAGGGGTTAGGGTTTCAGTATATGAATTGGGGTTGGTTACAATTCATTTCAAAACATTTATAAATCACAAAATAAGCAAACAAAAGTAATGGAATTCTTTTTTTTTAAATTACTTTATTGTTGTTCAATTACAGTTGTCTGTATTCTCTCCCCTCTTCCCCTCTCCAAATGCACCTACCTCCCCTTCTTCCCTCCTCCCCCTTGGTTCCATCCATGTGTCCTCTATAGTGGTTCCTGAAAACCCTTCTCCCCATAGTCCTCTCCCCCTCCCCTCTGGCTCTTGTTAGATTGTTCTTAATTTCAATGTCTCTGGTTATGTTTTGCTTGCTTTTTTCTTTTGTTGATTATGTTCCAGTTAAAGGTGAGATCATATGGTATTTGTCCCTCACCGCCTGACTTACTTCACTTAGCATAATGCTCTCCAGTTTCATCCAAGCTGTCGCAAAGGGTATAAGCTCCTCCTTTCTCTTTGCTGTGTAGAATTCCATTGTGTAAATATACCATAGTTTCTTGATCCACTCACTTGCTGATGGACACTTAGGTTGCTTCCAGCACTTGGCTATTTTAAATTGTGCTGCTATGAACATTGGGGTGCATAGGTTCTTTTGGATTGGTGTTTCAGGGCTCTTAGGATATAATCCCAGCAGTGGAATTGCTGGGTCATATGGTAGTTCCATTTTCAGTTTTCTGAGGTAATTCCATACTGTTTTCCACAGTGGCTTCACCAGTCTGCATTCCCACCAACAGCGCAGTAGGGTTCCCTCTTCTCCACAGCCTCTCCAACATTTATCTGTTGCTTTGTTAATGATGGCCATTCTGACTGGTGTGAGGTGGTATCTCATTGTGGTTTTAATTTGCATCTCTCTGATGGCTAGTGATGTTGAGCATCTTTTCATATGTCTCTGGGCCCTCTGTATGTCCTCCTTGGAGAAGTGTCTGTTCATGTCTTTTGCCCATTTTTTAATTGGGTTTTTGTCTTCCTGGAATGGAGTCATATGAGTTCTTTATATATTTGGAGATCAAACCCTTGTCTGAGGTATGATTGGCAAATATGTTTTCCCATATGGTTGGTTCTTTTTTTTATTTTAATACTGTTTTCTTTAGACCTGCAGAAGCTCTTTATTTTGATGAGGTCCCATTTGTTTATTCTTTCCTTTATGTCCCTTGCTCTGGGGGACATATCAGTGAAGATGCTGCTGCATGGAATGTCTGAGATTTCCATACCAATGTTTTCCTCTAGGACTTTTATGGTGTCACGACTTACATTTAAGTCTTTTATCCACCTTGAATTTATTTTTGTGTATGGCGTAAGTTGGTGCTCGAGTTTCATTTTTTTGCATGTAGCTATCCAGATTTCCCAACACCATTTGTTAAGAGGCTATTTTTACTCTATTTTGCTGCTGCTCCCTTTGTCGAAGATTAATTGGCCATAGAGACTTGGGTTTATTTCTGGGCTCTCTATTCTGTTCCATTGGTCTATCTGTCTGTTTTTATGCCAGTCCCAGGCTGTTTTGATTACAGTGGCCTTGTAATACAGTTTGATATCACGTATTGTGATCCCTCCTACTTTGCTCTTCTTTCTCAAAATTGCAGCAGGTATTTGGGGTCATTTATGGTTCCATATAAATTTTTGAAGTGTTTGTTCTATATCTGTGAAATATGCCATTGGTACTTTGATGGGGATTGCATTGAATCTATAAATTGCTTTGGGTAGTATGGACATTTTGATGATGTTGATTCTTCCGATCCATGAGCACGGTATATGTTTCCATTTGTTTGTGTCTTCCATTATTTCTTTCTTCAATGTTGTGTAGTTTTCTGAGTACAGGTCTTTTACCTCCTTGGTGAGGTTTATTCCTAGGTATTTTTTTTTTCTGTTGCTATATCAAATGAGATTTTTTTCCTGATTTCTGCTTCTGATGTTTCATTGTTGGTATACAAAAATGCCTTTGATTGCTGGATATTGACTTTGTATCCTGCTGTTTTGTCAAATTCATTTATTAAGTCAAGTAGCTTTTTAACGGAATCTATAGGATTTTCTATGTACATTATCATGTCATCTGCAAACAATGACAGTTTTGTTTCCTTCTTTCCAATTTGGATGACTTTTATTCCTCCTCCTGTCTGATTGCTGTAGTTAAAACATCCAATGCTATATTAAATAGAAGTGGTGATAGTGGACAACCTTGTCTTGTCCCTGATCTTAGTGGGAAAGATTTTAGCTTTTGCCTATTGAGTATGATGTTGGCTGTAGGTCTCTCATATATGGCCTTTATTATGTTGAGGAATGCTCCCTCTATTCCCACTTTGCTGAGTGTTTTTATCATAAATGGGTGCTGTGCCTTATCAAATGATTTTTCTGCATCTATTGATATGATCATGTGATTTTTGTCTTTGCTTTTGTTTATGTGGTGTATTACGATTATTGATTTGCGGATATTGTACCATCCTTGCCTCCCTGGGATGAATCCCACTTGGTCATGGTGTATGATCTTTTTAATGTATTGCTGGATGCGGTTTTCCAATATTTTGTTGAGGATTTTAGCAACTATGTTCATCAGTGATATTGGCCTGAAGTTTTCTTTCTTTGTTGTGTGTTTGTCTGGTTTTGGGATTAGGATGATGCTGGCTTCATAAAAAGAGTTTGGGAGTCTTCCATCATTTTGGATTTTTTGGAATAATCTGTGGAGGATAGGGGTTAGCTCTTCCTTAAATGCTTTGTAGAATTCTCCTGTGAAACCATCCAGTCCAGGGCTTTTGTGTGTCAGGAGTTTTTTGATTACTGCTTCAATTTTGTCTGCTGTTATTGGTTGGTTCAGGCTTTCTGCTTCTTCTTCATTGAGTTTTGGAAGATTATATTTTTCTAGAAATTTGTCCACTTCACCTGGATTTTCAAATTTCTTGGCGTATAGTTCTTCATAGTAGTTTCTTACAGTCCTTTGCATTTCTGTGGCATCAGTTGTAATCTCTCCTCTTTCATTTCTGATTGTGTTTATTTGGGTCCTCTCTCTTTTTTTCTTGACGAGCCTGCTTAAAGGCTTGTCGATTTTGTTTATCTTTTCAAAGAACCAGCTCCTAGATTCATTGATCCTTAGAATTGTGCTTTTAGTCTCTATATCATTTAATTCTGCTCTGATCTTGGCTATATCCTTCCCTCTACTTGCTCTGAGCTGTCTTTGTTGTTGTTCCTCGAGTTCTTGTAGGCATAGGTTTAGGTTGCTTGTTTGAAATGTTTCTATCTTTTTTAGGTAGGCCTGTATCGCTATGAACTTCCCTCTCATGACTGCCTTCACTGTGTTCCATAAGTTCTGGGTTGTTGTGAGTTCATCTTCATTTATTTCGAGAAACTTTTTTATTTCTTCCCTAATCTCATTCTTGACCCATTCATTGTTTAATAGCATGCTATTCAATCTCCATGATTTTGAGAGTTTGGGTTTTTTTTCCTTGTGGTTGGTTTCTAATTTCAGTCCCTTGTGGTCAGAGAAAATACTTAATATGATTTCAATTTTATTGAATTTGTTGAGTGTGGAGAGAAAATAAGACACCACACTTGAAGGCAGGTGAATGGCCAGAAGCCCCGAATCACTGGAGCTGCTGGTTATTTATTGATTAAAATTATATAACTCCTTTACATAATATCTCTTAAATCAAGTGGTGCTCGACAATTTTCTTGCCCATTTCATTAGTGACCTATTTCCTTAGTGACCCATGTTTTCTTAGTGACCCATGTTTACTTGCCCCATTTCCTTACATCAACAAATGGGTTCATACAGTGGCCACATGCCTGGAGCTCACAGTTTGCCGCAGCTTCGACAGACGCATTCCCACATATTCCCCCTTTTTTGTCATTTTGATCTTGGTCGACATATACTAACTAACACTATTAATATTACTCCTATTACAATAGCAGGCAACCAGGAACTCCGGAGGATTGAGGGGAACCAAGTTTTTGGATTCAATCAATCTAACTTGTTCCATAGAATATCCCAATTTCCTTCTTGAATATTATCGACTAATTGTTGTAACTCTTGTTTTATCCCCTCTTTTAATGATATTATATCAACTTCTAGGGTATCATTAAAGGCATTATTCAAGAGAATCTGCTCGTCCTCCCAGGCTCCATTAGCGACTGTATAATTGGTAACACATATTTTCTTGAAGCCAATATCACAGTCAAGCATTTGTTGTTTTGTTGAAGCTTGCTGTCGTTCTCCTATCCACTGGATAGCAGCTTCAAGAGCATTCAACCTCGTCATTATTTGTTGATCAATTTTTACCTGTTCTTGTCAATTATGACTTAGATTTGCTAATTGCTCATTAACATGATTAGCGGTTTGAATAGATGTGCTTAAAGCAAAGCCAGAGGCAACAGCAGAAGCAGCTATCACTACTGCAGAGACAAGGAATGTGGTAAGTGTGGCAACAAAGCATTTTCTGTGTGACCTGAATTCTTGTAATGTGGTGTGTAACTGCCATAAAGTTCCTGGAGGTTGCCAAGGGCAAATAAGATTTACCTTGGTCCTTGCTTCTGTACTACACCTTAATTTTAGTAGCTTCTCATCCTTAGTGATATTCCCTGGGCAAATACAATTAGTATACAATCCACCTTCTATTCTAATATTAAGATGCAGGCCTTGATTGATAACAATCATACTAGGAGTGATAACAAAAACATATGGGTGACTAGTACAAACAGTAACATTATAACATAATTCTTCCTGGATCTTGACATTCTTTCCTGTCGCATTAACCCACCCTCGTCCTAAACGTAGTTCACAAAGTAGCTGTGTTACGTGCCACAAATGTAAATGTTCAGGTCCTGTAATATTGTCTTTTGTCAGCTGATAAAATTCTCCACTTGCTCCAACATCTGACCAGCCAGTTCCATCCCCGGAACGATCAACCGTTTGATTCTGATTCCAAACAGTAAATCATGGTCCCCAATCAGTCAGTCCCTGTGATCCGAGTGTGGTTCTCGGGGGGGGGGGGGGGGT
>PVJI01013491.1:0-47573 GCA_004026765.1 Micronycteris hirsuta
AGCAAGCAAAATACAACCAGAGAAACAAAATAGAACCAGAGACATTGAAGTTTAGAACATTCTGGCAGTAACCAGAGGGGAGGGGGAAGGGGAGAAGGGGGACAAGGGTATTCAGGAACTGCTATAAAGGACACATGGACAAAACCAAGGGGGAGGGGGGAAGCAAGGGAGGGAGGTGGGTTTGCCTGGGGTGGGGTGGCGGGAGGGTAAATGCGGACAAAGTGTAATTGAACAACAATAAAATAATTTAAAAAAAAGAATATATAGATATAGATAGAATTTAAAGATCTAGTGGTTAAAAAATAAGATTTGTCAGCACATCTGATATTTGAAAAGCTCATTTATACACTCTAAGAATAATCATCTGCAACATACTTGCAGAGTTCAGAAAAACACATCCATGAGTGTATCTGTATATCAATATCTATGTGCTTATAGGTATATTATTTCCTCACTATCTATATATAAATATACAGATATAGACAAAGAATGATACAATACCTACATACTTGGAGAACAAAAAAATATTATGATAAAGCAAATTCAGGAAAATGGTAATGATCAGGGAATTTGGGTAAAGCATATATTGGAGTTCCTTGGGCTATTCTTTCAACTTTTCTGTAAATGTGAATTACCTCAAAATTTAAAAGTTTAAAGAACCAATACACATTTTACATTTCCAGCACACAATCTGGTACAAGATGATGCCAATTTAAAAAGTGACACTGCCCCACCATTTGGTCGCCTTATCCACACTTGAAGCAAGAGCCTGTGATCCATTTTTTAAGCCACCCTTTACAGTGCTTGTCACAGAATAACGTGCAGTTTATTTGGCTGTGCCTTTCCCAGAGCGCGGAAATATATGGAAGCCTCCCGCTTTGTTTCTCAAGGCCAGCACAATCTTGAGAACAGAATATGACAAACCTAGCACACAAAAATCCATCAACCAACATGAATCTTAAATACAGACACAACATATCAAACAAATACTAGTTTGTGCAAGTCCAGCACTTGAAAGAAAAGAACGGGTAGGGTTTACTGCAAGGTTATAAGGTAAGTTCAGCATAAGAAAATCTAGAGAAGTTAAAAGAGATACTCCATCTGAGTCTCTTGATAAATAGGGAAGAGAGGCTTTTCTTTACAACTCCTTTCTGCAAAGTAAAAATAAAAGAACATAATAAAGAAGACTGTCTATTACAAACAAAAAAGAAATCTATTTGGGGGAAACACTAGAGACATTAGCACCCAAGCTAGGAATAAGAAAAACATACCCATTATCATTGCTATTATTCAACACTGCCCTGGAGGCTCCTGCCAATATAGTAAATGGAAATTATAATATTTCTTAATTTGATGATAACCTATCTAAAAAATGCCAAAGAAGCCACCAAAACCTATTAATTAATAAGACAATTTTAATCCAATCCCATATAGATATATCAAAGCTTTATGCCAAACACCAGGAGTTGGCAAACTTTTTCCATAAGGGTCAGAGAGTAAATATTTTAGGGTTTGTAGGTCACAAGAACTCTGTAGCGTTCAACTCCGCCGTGCAAAAGCAGCCATTGAAAATACATAAATGAATAGACACATCTGTCTTCCAATAAAATTTTTAATAGTTCATTTTATTGTATTTCTCCATTACCATGTATCTTTCCTATACCCTCTTCCACCCACACCCGCCCCCCCAACCCCCAGCAATCACCACACTGTTGTCCATGTCCATGAGCCCTTTTTCTTTTTTGCTCCATCCTTCCACCAGCCACACCCCCAAAAGCTGTCATCCTGCTCTCTATCTATGAGTCTTTTGGATAAAACAGCTATGGAACATTACGCAATGGAATATCATTTGGCTATAAAAAGGAAGAAAAATTGTACCCTTTGTGACAGCATGGATGGACCTGGAGAACATTATGCTAATGAAACAAGCCAGTCAGAGAAAGGCAAATACCATATGATCTTACTCATATGTAGAATGAACAAACTGAACTAACAATACAAATTTATTTACAAAAACAGTCAATGGGCTGGATCTGGCCCATAGGCCATAGTTTGCTGACCTCTGCTTTATACCACAAAAAAAACAGCAGATGGGGAAAAAGTTACCATGTCAAACGGCAGGAAAAATTTATAAATAACTTTCGAAAGGCTGGTTCAGCTATATGCATCAAAAATTCAACTGTGGCCCTCACTGCTATGGCTCAGTAGGTTGGGCATCATCTCACAAACCAAAAGATTACCAGTTCGATTCCCAGTCAGAGCATATGCCTGGGTTGCGGGCCAGGTCCCCAATCAGAGGTGTAAAAGAAGCAATCAATCGATGTTTCTCTCTCTTTCTCCCTCCCTTCCCCTCTCTCTAAAAATAAATAAAGTCTTTTAAAAAATTAAATTGTGAACACTCTTTCAACATAACAAGTCCATTTTGAGAATTTATATTAAGGATATATTTAAGAAAGGACATAAAAATGTGTACACATGGATATTTATTACAGTGTTATTTGTAAAAAGAAAAAATGACATAATCCATGTCTACAACAAATAGATATTTTTTTTAAATTTTGTATTTATTGATTTTAGATAGAGGAAGAAAAGAGAGAGAAGGGGAGGGAGAGGGAGGGGAGAGGGAGAGAGAGAGAAAGAAAGAGAGAGAGAGAGAACACATCAATTTGTTGTTCCACTAATTCATGCATTCAACCATTGCTTCTTCTATATGCCCTGACTGAGAATTAAAGTTGCAATTTTGGCAGATCAGGACAACTCTCTAACCAACTGAGCTACCCAGCCAGGGCTGAAATAGGCTGAAAAACATCATTTTTTTAAGATTTTATTTATTTATTTTTAGAGAGGGGAAGAAAAGGAGAGAAGGAAGAGAAACACCAATGTGTGTTGCCTCTCGAGTGTCCCTCATTGGGACCTGGCCCGCAACCCAGGCATGTGCCCTGATTGGGCTGGGGTAAAATTCTAACATTCTTCCAAATTGTCATTTATAATTTATTTTTGTAATTACTTTATTGTTCTTCAGTTACAGTTGTCTGCATTTTCTCCCCTCCCCTCCTCCCCCCTGTCATTTATAATTTATAAAGACTAAGTTGGGCCTCTTAGTAGAAAATGCAAGTCCATGTGATTTTTATCTAGTTATGAAATTTTAGCACATACTTCCTTACAATTGACAACAGGTATCTATTTTGCCAAGTTTCAGTTGTTATCATACATGTATAAATTGATACACATTTAGTTTTCATGTACTTAAAATCTTGGGACAGAAAAGGATATGGGGAATAAAAATGATGATCCTTGTAACTTCTCAGAAATTCTCTGGAGATGTGACTGGATGCAGTCATATGGCATAACTCACAGTTACCAAAAAGAGATAAAAACTTTTGCCTTCTCAAAACAACAACCTTATCCGACTTGGAAATCTACTAATTTCCCCCCTGAAGTGGCTGTCTCCAATAGCTCAGCATAAAAATTCGATCCATTGCAAACAGAAGATCTTCTAGTAAAATACATTCTCAATGTCTGTAGTGTGTATGCGCACACATACATGCATATGGGCAGGTACACACATGTAAGTAAGTGCCGTTGCAAAGAGAGGCCATGGGAGAAAAGACAGTGTCCCCAGAGCCAAGTTAGACGTTAACAGGGACAATATGACAAAGACGAGGTCATCCAGAGTTCTCAAAAGTGATGTTGAACAACAACGAGGTGTTAAGTATATTCTGGAAGCCATCAAAACGTAGGACGCAATGAGCAAGTGGTAAAGTGTGCTCTGAACACAAGAGACAAATAAGTACACCGATATAACATGGTTTTCATTAACTATTCCTTTGCTCCCAATCTCAACCACGCGCTATTTATCCTTCAGTAGCAGAAATCACTATTGTCAAACGTGAACGTGACCCACACTAAGCCCGTGTTGAGATTGAGGAGATCGGAATTCCACAACTTTCCTTTCAGTGTTCCAGTTTTTAAATCTTGAACATAAATTCAGTATAGCTAAAAAGTGAACAGTTATGCTTCAAATCCAAAATTACGTTTTTCTTGTCAAATACCGCTCTCTGTAAAGTGCATCACCAAACCCCAGTAGAAACTTACCCTTCAACTTGAGGTCGACATTATGTCTCAGCCAAGGATAAACCCCATAGCTTGGCATATCTTCAGGAATTGGATTACTGTTTATCCAGCCATCGCAAGCAAACCGGAAAAAATTATCACAAGGGTCCACAGACGGATTTACTTTACTCAAGATGGCAGCAGCTATTTAGAAAGAAAATCATAGGATTAATGACAATCACTGAATGCTGTGTACTGGTCTCTTCCAAATTAAACAATGGTTCCTTATCAACCAGTTCCCAAGCCTTGTCTTTTACATTTCCCCTTAAATGACTCCCTGAATCAACTGCACCATACCCAATTACCACATTCAGAGTGAGTTGGTTAAAAGTTCGCCATTATTGCTATTAGGTTTTGCAGGGCCACTCCTAATAATCTTGGGGACATAGGACAGGCATACGAATGGAGTATATGCTAAATTGTTTGCAAAGATGCGTGTGACATTTCCTTCCAGCCCTCTCATCCTTCTGCAAGGTGACTTTGCCACTCTTCTCATTGAGCAGTAGGATCTATTCCCCCTGCCTTGAACCTGGACTGGCCTTGTGACTTGCTTTGACCAACAGAACGCGACAGACTAAATCTTAACAGGGCTTGCATCCTCCATGTTAACTCCCTTTGAATGGAGCCCTGGAGGAGGGGAGGCCACATGGAGAGGAACCAAGCCAGCACCAACTGCCAGACTGAGGCCATCATGGACCTTCTAGACCAGGCAACCCTCTAGGTGAATGCAGCCCAGCAGAGGAACCCCCACCAAAACCACAGAATCATGAGAAATATTAAATCACTCTTGTTTCAGGCCTCTAAAGTTGGTTTATTTCGCAACAAAGGCTAACTGAAACAGGAGCCCACAGGTCATATCTAAATATTTAGAATATATATTTACAATACACCTTCATAAAGACCTGGAAGGCAAGGTGTGAATCCTGGAGCCACTTGACACCCAGAGCGGCTCTCAGAGGAGTGAAATCACCTCCACACAGTCCGTGAAAGGAGGCATGGGAGTAGCTAGCAGGGAACTCTGGGCTGTAAAAGGCTGCTGACTTGGCCCAATAGACTCCTTGACTAGGGAGGAGGGCAAGTGGGGCATTCTAAATCACAGACCGAAGGCAGGGGCCTCTCCTCCCCAGGTCTAAGGGCAGAACTGAGTATTTGTGTAAGTTAACAGAACGATACAACAGGCTGATGTATCATTTCTTTCCTCTTTCATAAGCCCACACACCATTACATATGAAAGAGAGTCAACAGGCAGGAAGTTCGTACAAATTTAAATGCTTGCATGAGCTTAAAAATAATCTTTCATTACAAAATGAGAAGATTCCCAAATTCCCAACATTTAACTCCAACTCTCTTCCAACTGTCCTACAATTGCTGGCCACCACTCTAGCGCTGAGATATGCACCAACTGATTTGTTTTTAAAGACAGCCAATATTTTAATGATATTGGAAAGATGACATCCTGGGTAGTTTTCATACTCTAATTAATGCCAGAATACATTTCTATTCAAAGTCATGAAAACCCAATGAGTTTTCAGCTAAATGTGAATAAATTGCCCCCAAAAGTATAATCTTCATAAATTTAGATACACAGATTAGTTTGGTTCCATATGCGGCTCCTCCAGGTTTAAAAGTAAGGCTAGATATTTCTCTTGACTTGACTTTCTATGAAAATTTCAAAGAACTTTTTGTCTTCAATGAAGTAAATAATATACAAACCTCCTAACCTCTATAGGACTTCAAAATCCCTACCATTTTCAACCTCCCCCCAAAAAAGGAACAAAGAAAAAATGGTTTAGAAGTCAGATAAATTTAAAATTGGCTTAATATTTTCATCTTTCTGAATGTGGTTGTCTCCAATTACATTTTTACTTAATGCTATTTCATAATTATTTAATATGCAAATACGGTATGCCAGGTCACATAAAATCTTCATTTCAGTTTGTACTTACAGTTATACTGGCTGTGCAGCCACAGGATGAATATTCTATGTGACACCGCAGGGTCATTGATCATGCGTGTTTCAGTCCCACACAATATTTACACTCACACAAAGGAACCCTCGCACACATTTTTATTCACATAAGCACATTGTGTTCTGGATGCCTCCCAACCCTCAAATGTATCCCTCCCCATCTCCTCAGTATTCTTGTGGGTACCTAGAAAAACTGCAAGATCAGCTCTGACCTCAGCCCTGATATAAAGTAGAGGAATACATCATTCACACTGAATTTGGAACTGAGCCCGCTGAACAGGAAAACTCTAGTTTCAGCCTCCCAATTCATCATTCACAATTCACAGCTGGGCACAGAGCTGCACTTTCAGAAGGGGAACTGTGACTTCAAATTGCAAGGGACCATAGTTGTCAAGACACCAAAACTCCTTCCCCTTACTCAGCTTCATGGAGAAAATCCAGAGAGTCTTGTTTTAATAAAAGAAATATGATGATGAAGGAAACATGTTCTATGTATTCTCTCAAGTCACTGCATATAAGGTAAATTGCTACACAGTTTCCAACTACTGTTTACGTAGTAGAGGGGGCGGTACACCCCATATACCAGGCTGTTTGTAAGTTTAATCAGGGCTGAAGAGAGAGGGAGAAGGTGTTAATAATAATAAATATTGGGCATTTCCTCTGTGCCAGAACTATGCTAGCCCTTTTCAGGCAATATGGCATCATCACAGACTCTGGAGCCAGACCACCCCGGTTTGAAAGCCAGCAATACCATGCAATAGCTATGTAACCTCAGGCAGGTTACTTAACCTCTCTTTGTCTTAGTTTTCTTGTTTGTAAAATGGGGATCATAATAACACCCCATAGGATTTTCATGAAAATTAAATGAGTAAATACATGTAAAGTGCTTAGAACCATGCCAGGAACACTGCCAAATAATACAGTTGCCAGGTACAATATAAGATGACTAGTGAAATTTGAATTTCAAACAAATGACTACTTTTATAGTATAAATTCATACCAAATATTGCATGGGACATACTTATGCAGAGAAAAAAAATAGTAGTCGTTGTGTATCTGCAATTCAAATTTAACTGACTATCCTGAATGCATGTGTGTAGCTAAATCTGGGAACCATGCATATAAATTTTCAGTATTACAATTTCACAAACACTTAACTGAAACTTGAGGCCAGATATTTCAGAGCTCATAGATTGTGAGATTTTAGAAAAGTAATACAGTGCGTATAGCATAGATTATATAATGCCTCCGGCAACATCTGGAATGGCACTCCTAAAACAAGCACATTAATAATTCTATTGGGAATATATACATAGTCTCATAAATAAGAAAAACAAAGTCTAAAACAGCCTTACATAAGTTAACATCCAGTTTTGCCACCACAGGAGTTGCGGTCAGGTCCAGTCTTACCAAGAGTTACCATGCTTTCTAGGTTTGGAGGTAAGGATCTGGAATTGTAGTCCTGGGATCCTATACCATCATCATTATTTTCTTCTATTCTCTCAACTAGCATGAGAGGTAAAAACTGTTATTCTCACTCCATGATTGTGAAACTGAGAATTCAGATGGCTATGATCACGTGGCTTGTACATGGCCAAATTCTGCTAAAAACCCAAGCCACACTGTTTGCCCTTATCCAGCATTAGCATACCTGTTCCTTTCATTCTCATTCTCTTCTTTCTCCATTTCCTTTTCTAAGGATCTTATTTATTTATTTTTAGAGACAGGGAAGGGAAGAAGAAAGAGAAGAAACATCAATGTGTGGTTGGTTGCCTCTGGAGTGCCCCCTACTGGGCACCTGGCCCCGCAGCCCAGGCATGTGCCCTGACTGGGAATCGAACCAGTGACCCTTTGGTTTGCAGCCCAGGCTCAATCCACTGAGCTTTACCAGCCAGGGCTTCACTTCTTATTTTAAAAGGGGGATTAAAATAGGAGGAAGTAGAAAAGGGAAGGAAAAGAGACATACATAGGAGACATCTCGGAAAGGATCCAGAAGCCAATCACTTTCTAGCACACAGCACCCACACACGCACGTGGCAAACACGCATGCATGCACATACACAGCGCATGTGCAGGCACTATGGCACGGATAAGGCACCCATGCACGCAAAAATGCACAAGGCACAGAGGTATGCACGTGGGGCAATGTATGCACGTACTCCAGCATACACAAGGCACGTTGCATGCCGGACCACAGTAAAGACGCCACGCAGGCACATACGCACAAGACACCCACGCATGCGCACGGCACATAGACGGGCATACAGGCACATATAAGGCCCCCATGCACGCACGCACGCACTCACACACTGGCCACACACGCACAAGGCACCCATGCACAAGGCGCGTATGCAGGCACGCATGCACGCACAAGGTGAGCACGTAGGCACGCTGGCACGCACAAGGAGTCCCTGTACGCATGCACGCAGGCACGCACAAGGCATGCTGGCATGCACAAGGTGCTCATGCACACACACTGCATTGTTCCAGACCTTCTTTGGGCCACAAATTATGCGATGTGCAGTCTGCAGCTGTTCTGCAGAGCATTGTGCATAGTGGGGCTTGTGTTGCACTACAGAGGACTATATCTTTGGTGAGTCTTTCACTAGAGAAACAGCAAAAATATTTTTTTCAATAATAGAAAGCCATTCTCCAACGTGAAAATTAAAAACAAGACAGCGAGGCAAAATCCATAATATTTTACATATTGCCAGGTAGCGTAAGTTTTACTCTTGCCTCATTATGATTCATTATAAAAGACAAAATTCATGAAATAAGTGGTTCTCTGTACGAAAGGTTGCCTAAACTCAAATTGAAAATGTGTGTGTTCAAAAATTTCATTTGCACACATCTGCAAGGACCCTACCACAGCAAAAGCACAGTGACATAAAGTCTAAAACCCCGCCTCTGATAGTCCCACCTGGTGCCCCACCCCATTCTAGATCATTCTCTCTCCTCTGGAGAAAACCCTAGGACAGCTCAAGCTGGGAACATGAAAGGGCCTGGGAATTACATCTTTCTTGCCCTTCCAGGGACAAGATCAAGAAGCTGAAATGGTTGCCTAGTCACTAGACTCTAGTAGATCTAGTATTATGATAAAAAGAGTAAGACAGGGCAAGGATCAAAGAGAGGTATCTAGCATGGTCTTGTGGCACTAAGGGACAAATCCAGAGGAGCCAGGCATGAGAGTGAAGTCCAGTGCTGCTGCTAACTCAGGATGTGACCCTGGGTGAGTTAGTTAGCTTCTACAAGCCTACATTTTCTCATTTGTAATTGAGCCTGGTGATAGCACTGACTTCATGGGGTTCTTACGTAGATTTGATAAGATGGCACCTGTAAGTCACTTAACATATTGCCTGGTTAAAAATATATATTAATATATTGGTAAGAATGGAACAAAAAAAAACCTCTAATAACATAATTATCTAACGCATTACGTTTGCATAAGGCCTCAGTTTAAAAGCCTTCCACCTAGGTCTGTCCCATCTCAATAAACGCCACCTCCCAACCACCACCAAAAATCTATGCGTCACCGTGTTCTGCATCTTCCCACAGCCCACATACAATCTTTCAGCAAACCCCCCATCTCCTAAGCCCTCTAGTCTCCCTTTCCATCTCTGGAATTCAAGACAGCACCACCTCTCACCTGGCTCACCAAAATAACCTCCCGACCCAGCAACTTCATCCATTTTTACTCCCTATAGTCTCTTCTCCATGCAGAAAGACTCTCAAAGAGTCTAGCTCTCTGAAAAGAAATGCATTCTAGCCATCCCATCACTTGCTATCACATTCTTCTATTTTAATATTTTGATTTTCTGCATAACATGTATCACAAGCTGATATTTTCCTTGTGTATTGATTGCATTGTGCGTTCAGTAGTTGTCTCTCTTCCCTTACCTGGTCATTCTGCCTCACTGCTATACTGTCAGACCTCAGAGACAGTGCAGGTTGGGTTCTGGACCCCCGCAATAAAGTGAGTGGCACAATAAAGTGAGTCATTAAATTTTTGCTGGTGGAGGGTATTGCCTTCAATTTGTGAAGAAAAAAAAAAAAAGCAACATCTGTGAGGCACAATAAATTGAAGCTCAATAAAGTGAGGTATGCCGGCATTCCCAAAACCTAACTCAGTGCCTGGAGTGCAATAAATATTTGATGAATTAATTCATTAATCTCTTAATGCCAACAGGAACGTTAAAGGGTCATGTGCTTAACTTATCCTATGGCTTTCTCTTTGAAAAACACACTAGTGTCCCTGTCCACCTGAAGAATGGGGGTAGGGGCTGGAATCTGGGTCCTGCAAATCTAGGCCCTAACACTGGTTTGTGGAGGCAATCTAATAGCTATGACAAAACTGAGACAACTGTAAGTACTCAGCTTCACTTTAATGAACCCGCTGCTATACGGCCTGATTACCTCAAGAAAAATTTGAGTTGTAACATGGATTAGAAGGACCCAAAGGGATCCCAGGTTACAGTGGAATCATAAATTTACAGAGGGTCCCTGCTTAGATGCAAACAGTTCAGACCTCCTAACCAAAAGACTCCGAAAGACTGCTTAAGATAAATAAGAATGTATACCCAGCTGAGGCCATTGGAAGGTTAATGGTCTCTGTCTTTGGGCTTTAAGAGAGGCCATTCAGCCTTCCAAGTCCCTTCCTGATTTCCTTATACAGGAATACATTGGGGTCTTAGGAGGGAGGTTTCTTTCTTTTTATTAAATTTGTTGGGATGACATTGGTTAATAACATTATATAGATTTGAAGTGTTTTTATTGCACTTTGTTTTATTGCTCTTCATAGATGTTGCGTTTTTTTACCAACTGAAGGCAAGACCCTCCACCAGCAAAAAGATTACTACTCACTTCTTGCAATACTCGCTTTATTGCGGTGGTCTGGAACTGAAACCGCAATATCTCTGAGGTCTGCCTGTGATGACTTGGAACACCACACAGCTGTTTTTTTGCAAGGAAAAAGAAAACAGGAAACTTGCGCTCCACGACTTCACACCAAGACTTGAAAGTAGACTTAAAATTTCATCGAAATTGCATTTCGTACTTGGTAAACCTCAAGCAAACAGAATACTAAAAATACCACCTGTTTTCTCTTCCACTCCCCAAGGTACCATAATTATAACTTGACACAGGATGGAAAACTGACTTACCAGCTTCGATGCATTCTGGCTTCAGGCAGTACTCCTGTTTAGCTTGGAGACTTAAGAAACCTTGACTCACTGAAAAAACAGACCAAAATAAAGAAATGACTGCCTTGAAGCAGACCACCATCAGGTAACGCACCATCAGGCACATATGCAAGACATTTGACATCAGTTCATCCTTCTCAGTACTGACACAGAATTCAAAAACCCAATGGGCTCAATAGCACAGAACCAGACTCTGGTCACTAGCTATGTAACCTTGGTGAGACTCTTGGTTGCTCTGAAACTCAGTTCTTTAGAACGAAAGATGAGTGGGCACAATTGGACCAGTGCTTTCCTGGGCAATGGCAACAGCATCACCTGGAAGCTTGTTAGAAATGCAAATTACCGAGCCCTGCAGACCTGAATCAGAAACGCTGGGATGGGGTCCATCCATCTCCATTTTAACAAGCCCTCCAGACTCACATTTGAGAACCAGTGGGCTAGAAAATCTCTAGTCTCTTCCATCTCCTATAATATGTGATGTAAGCCTCATAATTTTACTCTTTTTGTTTACAACTAACTACATTCTTGTTTTAGAGATGGGAAAATTGAAACTTGTGTCACGTGGAGCAAATCCTGAGGGAAAGGAGAAAGCTGACATGTGGCATTTAAAGTTCTGGATCTTCTCTAAATCATCCACATCAATAAGGTGCAGAAGGGGCAGTAGGTAATATACAGGGTCTGGCGGAAGTAACGCCTGCTTGAATGTGGTTGGTAGGGGAATAATATGGGCGTAATGATGTATAGTTTTAATTTGAACATTTCACCTAAAATGTCACATGGTATGCTTAAGTGTGATATTGTTATGTTATGGAATCACATGCTTATGATTTTGTAATAAAAAGGGGCGTTATTCGTGCCAGACCCTGTATATTGTATATAACTCAATCATCTAGCAAGAGTCATTATCTGCCTGCCCCGTACCCCACACACCCTCCTCCCTCCAGACCCAGCCTAGCTACCAGACAGATGCAGCTCCATGGGCCAAGCTTCCAACTACTTCCACCAAGACAAAACAGAACAAAACCCAGAGAGATGGAAGCAGCTTTTCACCAATGGCTTAATTTCCCCCATCTGGTGCAACATTATCTAAATGGATTTCTGCAGGAGTACAGAACGGCGCCCCATTTGTAACCTCCAGGTAGCACCTGGGCATTAGCAAATGCGAGCTTAGATTTCAAAAATATTTTTGGTAGTCAAGGAAGTTGTGGAGAAACCCTCATCACTGTACTCTGTGGGCAGAAATAAGGAATCATTTGGAGATGTGGTCGTGGGGAGATGGATGGTGGGGGCAGGGAGAAGGGGAGAGCCAAGGCCTTTCCTGGCATCCTCCACTGAGAAGCAGGATCAGTGAGTGCAGCGGTATCTACATTTCTGCTAGAGATGGGACACCTGTACATCACTTGCCAGGGTGGCAATTTGTATTATTTATTAACCCACATTCTAAGAGGAACCGGCTTTTTCTTTATTCTTTCCTCTGCTGCCATCCTCCAAAGGGCCTTTTACTTGTGTTACATTATAGATTCAAAAAACTGCCTATGGAAAATCTCAGGCCTGCTTTTAAGAAATAGTATCACAGCATAAAGGTGTGTTTTGATTTCTTTAAAAGGCAAAGAAAAAAAGTTAGGTAAAAATACATCTGTGCAGTGTGTAAAGATTAGCATTGAATATTTCAGTGTGCCTGGGTGGTGGAACCACAGAGGAAATATCCCCTTCAGTCTACTTTCATATGTTTACCAAATGTTCTTTAATGAGCATGTGTTATTTTTTATAATGGAGAAATAAACTTTATTTTAAATAATAATTTTATGATTCTGGACAATAGTTTCTTGATACTAGCCTTGTTTAATTTTAGAAAAAAGATAATGAAATATTTAATTTGAAGACTTACTACTTTCAAGGTATAAACTTCCTGTTATAAAATAAATGGGTCATGAGAATGTAATGTACAGCGTGGTGACTCTTGTTAATAATTGCATATGTGAAAGTCGATAAGAGAGTAGATCTTAAAAGTTCTTATCACAAGAAAAAACTATGTAACTATGTATGGTGATGGATCACAGTAGACTTACTGTAATCGGTTTTGCAATATATACAGATAACGAATCATTATGTTGTGCACCTGAAACTAATATTATATGTCAATAATATCTCAATAAAAAATGAAAGATTTATTCCTTTAGTGGAAAATAATTCTTGACCCAAAACCTCTAAGGAAGCAGAACCAAACTCAAATATCTTTATCTGATGATGATGGGTAAAAGAAAGGTTTAGACTGGCTGGTGTAGCTCAGTGGATTGAGCGCCAGCTTGAGGACCAAAGGGTCGCTGGTTTGATTCCCAGTCAGGGCACATGCCTGGGTTGTGGGCCAGGTCCCCGGATGGGAGAGTGCAAGGGGCAACTGATCAGTGTTGCATATTTATGTTTTTCTCCCTCCTTTCCCCTGTCTCTAAAAATAAATCTTTCTAAAAAAAGATTTAAATAATTAAGATAGAAAGAGACCCAACCCCTAAGAAAGAGTATTATATCCATGGGGTAGAGGGGGATTATCTTAAGATTCTGCAAATAAATAAGGGTCAACAAGCCCAGATAATGTGAAGGTATGCGTGAATGAAATAGAGACAACAAAGAAAATATTTTTCATACAGGAAATGAAAATGTTCGTTTTTACTGATTAGGAGCTTTTAGAAAACTTAAAGAGCAGTTTGGCTTCTCATTTTAGATTTCTCTGTAATCGGCAGAAATGACCTCAGAGAGCAGTGGCGTCATCCACGGATGGAGAGCATGAGAGTGACCATAAGTGGGGTCAGCAAACATGGCTGGTGGGCCTGGCCAGTCCACTGCCTGTTTCTGTACAGCACACAAGCTAAAAACGGTTCTTAACATTTTTCATGATTGTTACAAAATCAATTAAAATAGAATAATATTTTGAGACACGTAAGAATGATCTGAACTTCAAATTTCAATGTCCAGAAATCAAATCATACCAGAACACAGCTGCGCCCTTTGTATACATATTGTCAATGGCTGTTTCTGTGTTACAACAGAGTCAAGTAGCTGCAACGGAGCCAGTGCAGCCCAGAAAGGCAAAAGTATTTCCTATCTAGCCCTTTACAAAGAAAACTTTGCCAGTCATTGCATTTGAGAAACAGATCCTGGGGAGGAGGGGTGAGGCAAGAGGGAGGAGGAGAAAGGAGACTTTAAGATAATCTGGTTATAGGCATGTTGTTTTATTTGACACCTTAACTCCTAGTGCTCTAAGTTCTCTGAGACTGTCCTAAGGTCCGTGGCAGTCCCTCTTACTGTAGAAGGACTAAGGTTCAGAAAAGAGGTTACCCCAGAGCCTGAAACGCAAAGAGGTAAAGAGAAATGCAGACATGTGACTGAACTTGAACGGGCAGAAGAATATACCACAAAGTCAACCCAGAAGCACCTTGAAGAGAAGAGGACCTTAAGCAGAATGTTGTCACCAAGAGCATTGCCTTACAGGTCCCAGGAGATTTTCAGACAAGGACTTTGCTGGGTGCAGGGTGGAGGTGGGGGGCAGAGCCTGCGGAACTAGGTCATAAAAAAGGTGGGGGAACAGAAGGAGTATGAAAGAGTGCAGAGACATTTTACAAAATTATCATTTGTATTTAATTTGTGAGTGTACATATATTTTAAAGCAAAGCAAGCGTCTCTGAAGGTATGCATCCCAATGGACGGGGCCACCTGAAGCAATGCTTCTCAAACTTGAATTTGGTGAAAATGCAGGTTCTTAATCAGTAGGGCTGAGGTGCTGACAAGCAGGCTTGCAAGTGATGCTGATGCTGCTGGTCTGTGGACCACACTTCGAGGAGCAAAGGTATAGAATGGTCATACCTCAATTCATTAGAGCTCCTCTTAAAGATTCACGGTGAGAACCAGGTTATCGGGCACACTGGCAAGTCACTTTTTTTCTATTATATGCAAACCTCCTTGCCCATAACAGCATTGACTGGCTTGGTGAATTTTCCTATGTTCTAAACACTTTAGAAGTAATCCCAAAGAATCATGTTCTCTCAAAGAACAAAGATTTGCTGCCATCAAGAATATTCCAACTAATATGCAACCACCTCAGAATGTACTCATAGCAATGGAATTCCAAAAAAGTTCAAGCAGCAGTAATATCATTAAAAAAGAGTACATATTGTAACATAAACAATCATCATTTGTATTTTTAAGTTGGGAGTGTTTTCAAACTACAAATAGTGTAACTTTGCAGGCACGTTTCACATAGTATATAGTGCCTTGGCATACCCTTATCATTTTTTTCCTCCAGGTTTGAATTTTCGGATAGGACACTTGCCTAAAACCCAGGTGCCAAGAAATCTCATAAGAGTTTACAAGAGCCATGAATTTGGTTGCAGGAGTAGGAGGTTTAACTGTACCAGAAAGCTATCAACCCACCTAATTCCCTTAAATTTTCAGCCACAGAAAACATGGAAAAATGGTTTGCTCGTTTTAGCAGAGTTTTCAACCGCACAACCCTAACTCTTTTAAAGTTTAATTACTGGCTTTCCCCTGCCAAGATAAACATGGTCTCCTGCATCCTGTATATGCCAAGGAATGTTTCCAGGCATGCTCCATTTCAAACTGCACCTAGAATCTCCTAAGTATAGCACTTGGTCCCACACAAGTTTCAAACTAATGAAATTGTACAGGCCATATGAGAAAAATACAAAGGCTGAGAGTCAAGGGTTCAGAATGCCTACAATCTTTCCAAGGTATCTCATTCTTTTTCATGGAATATGTTTTCATCATCATATATTCTCCCTGGGTACCTTATTCTCACCAAGAGTTATTAAAATAATTGAATCACTATCCTTTTCAAATCTTGGAAAACAAACTTCTGTTTTCCTTCATATCAACTTCTAAATCTAATGGAAAGGTCAAGTTAAAATTTTATGCCACCAGAGTCACTGGATTAGAAAGGAATTGAAGGATATCATTAAAGTTGCATTTAAAAAGTGAATCTGTATTTTGTGAGTTAAACTTCATGATTCATCCAGGCAAAATTAACAAAAATCAAATGGAAAGAAGTTTCCAGCATGGTTTTGATCACAGTGCAAGTCTTTCCTCACAAAATAAATGAAAGTATCTGACTATGAATTCATAAACACTCATTTTGCTAAATGTAATGCATAAAAACAATGTTTGCCCGGTGCAACCGAATCCTCCCGCCACTCGAAGCCAGTTTATACCCACTTCGCATTCTACACTATGCACTGCGTACTTGCGTGTATTTATTTATTTAGCCTTCTAAAGAAAAGGCTTCCTCTATTTGCATATTTAATAGAAACTGAGGATGCACCCCCTCCAACACAAGCAGACAGCCCTCCACCTGCATCCTGACAAGGTCTGACAGAATGAAGCACAAAGAGATTTCACTGCACTTGCCCAGTTCCCTGGCTTCCAGTGTCCCACTTACCTAGAAAGAGGACGGTGCCCAGCACCAGGGTGCTACCGATGAACACCACCAGGGCGATTCGAGTGCCTCTGTTGGCCACTTTCCCAGTCTCCATGCTGCTCCCCGTTTCTGCTTCCATCGGGAAGGATGTGGAGGCCACGCCAGAAAAGAGTCACCGTTTGTGGTTTGTTGGCCGGTCTCAAGAGTCTGTTAGGTGTTGACATCCAAAGTACTCTTGCTCTTCTACTAATGGGCAGCTTTAAAAAGTCCCATCAGGAAATATCCCCTCGCCACCCCTTCTCAAATAGTTCTTCACAAATGAAGTAAAAGAAACCCAAAATATTGGTTGCCTTGGCTTTCCCCCTGACCAGACAAAACAAACACTGGTTGCTTTATCTTGGTGTGCTCCCCCCAGCAAAGTCCCTCTCAAACGATTGTTTGGCAGGCTCTTCTCTCAGGCGTTCCGGGTGTACATGCTTTACTGTGTTGCTGAACAGATGTTTTAGCTATTTAAATGTATAGTCACTTGGGGAGGAAAAAACAATTGTCTTTATCAAAACTGGATTCTCGTCAAACGCCCCCTGACCATGATAAGTTAGGTGGCAAGGATTCTCCAGACCCACTTCAAGATTGCAAGGACTCATGTAATTCTTTTTGCAATAATCATTCTGCTCGCCTGAACTGTCTTCATCAAAGATATTCTTTCAGTGAGCAAGCTCCTTTTTAAAGCCTTCTAAGAGTTCCTGGGATATCCTGGAGCATTTTATTTTAGGAACTTTGTGTATGACAGCATGTGCCAAAAATCAGAGTCATAGTCCAGTGCAGTGCAAAGTAGCAATTAAGACAACCTACAGAGGCTGATGGTTTGGACTGGAACTTTTTATTTTAAGGAGGAAGGAAAAAAGCACGACCTGTCTGCAGTGCTAAGAATTGTACAAAAGACAGGTAAGTTTTCAAATTAAGCATATTAGCAACCAAGAAAAGTACGGTAAAAGATTATTGTGCCCTGTGTGGATTGATGAAAAGTACCCGCCATTGTATTTTGTCCTCTAGTCCCACGGAGGCAGCCATTGGTTACTACGTTGGTGTGTTTACATAAAGTACCCATTTCGGCAGATTCCCCAGGATGAATTCTAAGGCAATTGGTTTCGTTGGAAAGACTGATTAACGGCTGGATCTTTGATTCCTTTTATTAAGCTAAAGTTTTAAGTTATAAAAATCTGCTTTCTCAAGCAAAACATAACCAGAGACACTGAAATTAAGAACAGTCTAACAATAGACAGGGGAGAGGGGGGAGGGGACAATGGGGAGAAGAGTTTTCAGGAATCACTGTAGAGGACACACGGACAGAACTAAGGGGGAGGAGGGAGGCTGGTGGGGGAGGTGGGCGGGAGGGGAAGAGAGGAGGGGAGGGGAGAGGATGCAAATAACTGTAATTAAACAAAAAATAAAAAATTAAAAAAAAAAGAAAAACAAAAAAAAAATCTGCTTTCTTCCTGGGAAAGTGCAACCAATATTCCAATGCTTTTGAAATGATATACATTTTATAATCTGATTACAGAGATGGGCACGAGTAGGTTTACAGTTGTGAGTACACACGACATAGAATTTATTCTCGTATTATTTATTTATTTATTATTGTACTATTATTATTATTCAGCTACTTTTCCCACCCCTGTATATAGAGATCATTAATTCACAACACAATTATTACTTACCTGTTCTTGTTTTACTGGAGATCATAAGAAAGTGGGACTGGGTGGTAGAGAATTCAGCTACATTTAAAAACCAGTGGAGCATTTTTCTCATACAAAACTTGTGCCTATGGGCCTGGAGGTCACATCAGAGCTCAGTAGAGACTGATGAGCCTGGAATAACGTGGCCCCATGTTCATGGTCTTATCTGGCTGATCCCGGTCAGGCTTTAGACCCTTAGCATAGAATTCTCCCAAGATTTTAAACTTATTTTATAATACATCATACCTTCTTACTTTCTGCTCAGTTCATGTTGTCTCAAAGTCAGAAGAGCATAACCCTTGTCCAAATTACGGAATCATAGCATGTATAGATATTATCTGCTTGTTGGCTATTGATATCTTTTTTTGTTATTCTATAACATATCCTAGCAGGCCTTAGTCTCCTAGGTTGTTCTCCCAAGAGTTTTCGGACTTGACTCCATAATACTTCTTGGACTGTGAGTTCCATGAGGTCGACGGTCATGTCCATCAAGTTCAGTGCTGCAGCTCCAGCATGTACAATTCCTCACCCATAACAGCAAAGGGAAAAATAAGAGCAATGAAAATCATCCAAGTTAGTCTTAGCTATTTGTTCTTAAAAAGCAGCTTCAGGAACCTCAGATGCTAGTGGCCGGAGGGTTTTCAGCCTCCTAATTCCTTCTTCTTTTTTTAAAATTTTATTTATTTTATTTTCTTTTAGACAGAAGGGAAGGGAGGGAGAAAGAAAGGGAGAGAAACATCAATGTATGGTTCCCTCTCACATGGCCCTCACTGGGGACCTGGCCAGCAAGCCAGGCATGTGCCCTGACTGGGAATTGAACCAGCGGCCCTTTGGTTCGCAGCCCACACTCAATCCACTAAGCTACACCAGCCAAGGCCTAATTCCTTCTAAATGCTCAAATGATCACGATAGGTCACGTGGGCATAGCACTGTCATATCCCACATTAACCTCAGGGCAAACCCATATGCTTGATAAAAAGGGCATTTTCATCTCTGATTGACAAACGAAAACACTGAGGCCCAAGGACCCAGAAAATGGAAAACTGGTGAGGAGGGTCGCTGCCACACACTTGCTTCTAGTCTCCTCACACATTGCGGGTGCAGACTGACATGCAATGGTGGCCATGGGTTGCCAGCTGGAATAGCCTTTACCCTCCTTAGACTGGCAATTTCCCCACAGGTGAGGGCACCTGGGGCTTACCCTGATGTACACCTATCTATCCTTGATCAACATGAATTCTTTTTTTTATGATTTTATTTATTTATTTTTAAAGACAGGGGAAGGGAAGGAGAAAGAGAAGGAAACGCCATGTGTGGTTGCCTCTTGTGTGCCCCCTACTGGGGACCTGGCCTGCAACCCAGGCATGTGCTCTGACTGGGAACCGAACCAGCAACCCCTCGATTCATAGGCCAGCACTCAATCCACTGAGCCACATCAGCCAGGGGCAACATGAATTCATTCCCAAACATTCAACTACTAAGCGAAAAACCATAAACCAAAAGAAAAATAGTTTCCATAATTATAACAGAAAAAGTATAATGCATTCCATCCCAAACCAAGATATGCAAATGCAGATAGAAAAATGTACTAACTGAACGATGAAAACAACTCTATAAAAATTATTCACAGCTTTCAAAATATTGAAAATAATTTGTTTGTATTGATATAATGTAATATAATAAAGACTTATTTTACTCACCAAAGGAATAAAGGAAGACTTGAGAAGGGGTGGGCAATGGTAGAAGAAAGGGCATGGGTGAATCATTCATTGTAAGGTGCATTCTTCATTCTGTGCCATTTTCCACATTAATTTCCAACCTTTTGGAAAATCATGATTATCTTGCATTCAAACTGCTTTTAAAAAGAAAGTTGTAAGCCCTGGCTGGTGTAGCTCAGTGGATTGAGTACGGGCCTGGAAAGCAAAGGGTTGCCAGTTTGATTCCCAGTCAAGGCACATGCCTGGATTGGCTCCAGGTCCACAGTAGGGGGCGCGCAAGAGGCAACTACAGATTGATGTTTCTCTCCCTCTCTTTCTCCCTCCCATCCCCTCTCTCTAAAAGTAAATAAAATCTTTTTAAAAATAAATAAAGTTGTAGCACATAAAAATAAATCCTCTCAGGGAAAAATAGAGAAGTCCAAAACACAGAAATAATGCATGCTCATAAAATATGAAAACAAGGGCCCTGGCTGGAATAGCTCAGTGGATTGAGCGCGGACTGGGAACCAAAGGGTCCCGGTTCGATTCCCAGTCAGGGCACATGCCTGGGTTGCGGGCCGGGTCCCCAGTGAGGGCCATGTGAGAGGCAACCACACATTGCTGTTTCTCTCCCTCACTTTCTCCCTCCCTTCCCCTCTCTCTAATAATAAATTTTTAAAAAAAATTTAAATATGAAAACAAGGGTCTGCATACTACAGCACATGGGCCAAACTTAGCCCACTGCCTGTTTTTGTAAATACAGTTACATTGGAACAAAGTCATGCCCATATGTTTACATATTGTTTATCACTGCTTTCATGCTACAAGGTCAGAGCTGAGTTGTTTTGCAACACATACAATATGGTCTGTGAAGCTTAGAATATTTACTCTCTGGCCCTTTACAAAAAGTTTTACTGCTCTGCACCACAAAAGAAACCATCAAGAAAATGAAAAGGGAACCCACTAAATGGGAGAACATATTTGCCAGTCATACATCTGATAAAGGGTTAATTTCCAAAATATATAAAGAATTTATACAACTCAACACCAGGAAGGCAAACAACTCATTTAAGAAATGGGCAAAGAACCTGCAGGCACACTTCTCCAAAGAAGGCATACAAATGGCCAGTACACATATGAAAAGATGTTTGATGTCATGAATCATCGGAGAGATGCAAATTAAAACCACAAAGAGATATCATCTCACTCCTGTCAGAATGGCCATCATTAATAAATCAACAAACAAGTGCTGGTGACAGTGTGGGAAAAGGGAGCCCTAGTGCACTGTTGATAGGAATTCAGACTGGTGGTGCAGCCACTGCGGAAAACAGTATGGAATTTCCTCAAGAAACAAAAGATGGAACTGCCTTTTGACCCAGCAATTCCACTGCTGGGGTTATACCCTAAGAATCCTGAAACACGAATGAGAAACAATATATGCACTCCTATGTTCATTGCAGCGTTATTACAGTACACAAGATCTGGAAACAGCCCAAGTACCCATCAGCAGATAAGTGGATAAAACAGCTGTGGTATATTTACACAATGGAATATCATGCAGCTGTAAAAAAGAAGGAACTCTTACCCTTTGCAACAGCATGGTTGGACCCGGAGATTACTACACTAAGCAAAATAAGCTGGTCAGAGAAAGAGAAATACCATATGATGTCATTTATACGTGGAATCTAATGAACAGAATGAACTGACAAACAAAATAAAACCAGAGTCATGGAAACATGGAAAAGACTAACAGATATCAGAGGAGAGGGGCGTGAAGGGACTGGAAGAGAGTTACCAGAAAATATATATGATACATGCATAGCCCATGGACACAGACAACAATGTGGGGAAGGCAGGGTGGGTGATGAGAACTGGGTGGAGGGGGGCAAAGGTGAGGAAAATGGGGGATATGTGTAATAGTCTCAACAATTTTTTAAAAGGTTTACTGACCCCTGGACTAAAGAGTAGTAGATGATGCTGACTGTTCACCCCATCTACGTGGTGCACATAATCAAAACAAAGTACTCATTCACACTTGACCTGCGTCTCGATAGCATTCCAGTCAGTGTTCTCCAAAAACAAGCTGCTGTGTCAGGGAAATTGGTCATTGTGTTTTTGCCTGAAACTACAACATATTATTTAGTGGGTTTTGGGGGTAACAAGTCATTATCCTGGGATAAATAAGGGGAGTTGTCCAAAATTTTATAATTTCTCAAGAGCTATGAAAATTAGTTAACTGAAGGCACTATGCATATAAATCTGTTAATAATCTCGCCTGTACCCACCCAACTGTTTCAATGAAGAGCTGCCAGGACTGTCTTGAGTTGCAATCAGTGAATCAATAGAGGTTTCTTAATATGTCTGTTTCCTCACCCCGTGCAAGGTCCTGTGAGGGAAAATGAGAAAGCCGTGCCAGAGATTCTGGACTAGTAAACTGGGCTCAGTCATGAGAATATGCAAAACCCTTAGCAACTTAATTACAGAACACTAAAAGCCAGTAAGTATGCAGAGAAATAGAAAGCCCTGAGCGGTAGATTTGCTGGGAAGACTTCCAGAAGGAGGACCTGCGAGAATGGGCAGCTTGCTTCTAGGTCAAGACCCACCCTGAGATGGGAGTTGCCTGACCATTTGTATCTCTCTCTGTAGGACTCACAGGTAAGATTATTTATTCGGAAATAACTAAATCCTGCAACCTCAGTGGCTGAGATGACAACTGAAGCTGAGTCTTTATGCTAGACAAGAGCGCATCTGGTCATTATGTGGATGTGCGGGGTCTTCTGTTCCAGGCAGTAAAATCCCATGTGGGCCACAATTTCAGTGAGAAAGAAGGAAATGATTCAAATCCTGAAAAATGTATTCATCCATCCCCTGGAAGGAGGAGGGAGAGAGAAGAGAGGAGAGGAAGAGGAAAGCTAAATGCTGAAAACTCAGAGCTAGGGGTATGGCGGGAGTCTGATTTGTTGGCAGGTCCTGCAGACTAGGGAGGCTTGAAGTCCCAGGCCTTTCACTAATGAGACTCATTACTCATATTATATCTGATCTTTTTTAAATATCTTTCTTAGCAAAGTGCTCCATCTCCCTTTACAGATGAGGAAACTAAAATGTGGAGCTGTTAAATGATTTGCCCAAGGTCACATGGCGGGCATTTGTCTTAAGGCCTGAGGGGTTTCTAATTCCAACCTCTTTTCTCTCTGCCATGTTACTTGATAAATTTGCTTATCTACTACCTCAGGTAATTAGTGAAGGTAGGTATAGCATGTCAAAATGACACTTGAGCCAAGGAAAAGCGATAAACTATGCTTCCTCTAATTTTCTTGTTGAAAAGACTAATTATCTAGTTTCATTTCCTTAGCGGGAACAGCAGCCATCATTTAATATGGGGGGGGGATTTTCAGTTGGGGAACAAAAATAGCAATACACAAAACATCTCTTGATTTGAACATTACAAAGAACATACACATTTGAGAGGCTTTTATATTGATCTGTGTATTGTACTTGTTAATTTCCAAGCCTAAAGGGGGATATTATTCCTTGATAGTCTCATGTTCTTGGCCACACAGCTACTGCCTCTTCAGCATCCACTCAACTTTATGTGTATTATCATCGGTCCTGATAGCAAGCAGTCCTATGACATAGGAATCTTTTACCATGTTGCACAGCTAAGGACCCTGAAGCTGGCAGAGGATAAGAAATAGTCCCAAGGTCACGTGATGGGTAAATGACAGAGGCCAGTTGGAACTCAAATCTATCTGACTCCTGTCTCAAAATATCCCTGGACTTTGTTTTCATCAGATATGGCAAGAGGACAGACATAGATACAGCCTTAGAAAGAAGAGTTTATTACTCACAGTTTTCAAGAGGAAGGGGCATGCCATGTAGGGCCATGGGCAGAAGCACCAGAGCCAATCAGATGGCAGGAGTAAGGGGAAGGCATGGGCAGAAGCCTGTACTGAGGTTTTCAGGGGAAGACATGGGTGAGGCAGGGTAAGCAGTTGAGCAGGTTCAGGGTTGGATAGTCTGAGTAATTTCAACAGGCTCTGGTCTATAGGAGTAGTTTCTAGCTGTCCAGTACCTGGTCCTGGGGTAATTAGGGCAGGAGGTTAGTGACCTGGCCTACAGAAGCCTGATGAAAGGAGGTGGGTGACAGCATGGACTTGGGATTGCTTGGTTTGCATTTCAAAGGCATTTCAAGTCATTTACTATCTGTACGGGTTAGCTAGCTCTGGGAGAGGCAGCCCCTCCCTGGGTTCACAAGCCCCCAAGATGTCAAACAGTCACAAAATATAGAAAATGAAAAACATGATTAATACAGCTCCAAAACCTGTAAGACTTTTTCGAAAGCATTCCACTGCAGCCCTGGCTGGTGTAGCTCAGTGGATTGAACATGGGCTGTGAACCAAAGGGTTGCTGGTTCAATTCCCAGTCAGGGCACATGCCTGGGTTGCAGGCCAGGTCCCCAGTGGGGGCCACATGAGAGGCAACCACACATTGATGTTTCTCTCTCCCTTCCCTTCTGTTTAAAAATAGATAAATAAAATCTTTGGAAAAAAAGCATTCCACTGCATAATACTTTTTAAAATGTTTTAACTATTCATCCAACTAGTGCATAAGTGCTACATCCTCAAACTGATCAGACCCACCCTGACCCCTCAGTTAGGCTACAAACCTATAGAACTTCATGCCTTTGATTAATTACAGCTATTTGTTCAAGGATGGTTTTCTCAGACATTTATGAAAGCAAGAGGCATGGAGAGAAATGATTCTCAGATTTGAGTGGCCAGGCATCAGAATCCTCTCAGGGCTGGTTAAAACACAGACTTCTGGGCTCTGTTCCTCTAGGGTCTGATTCAATGTGTCTAGGATGGTTTGATGTTTGCGTTTCTAAGAAGCGCGCACATTGATGCCAATGCTGTTGGTCTAAGGACCACATTTTGAGAACCAGTGGCTTCGAGAAATTATTGAATCTTTTGGTGATGTAGCAATGTGAACTGAAGAACTAACAAACTAAACAGTAGACTTATATCATGAAATCGGGGCTGACATTCGAAATATTTAACATCCGGTATGGCAGGGTACTGACCAGGGGACTGATGGGACTAGTTTCAGTGGCCACTTAGATTCTATTCTGATCATCTCTGTAGAAATTTGTTCCATTACACTGCAGATATGTTGAGGGAAGGCATTTACCACATTACATTAATTTTAAGAGGGACTTTTTATGAAGCTTTAACAGCTCCACAAATTACTGGCTGACAGTGTACCATAATTTGACAGGATGTTTCTCTCTTAATGGTACATAGTATTGTGGTACATCTTATAATCAGCTATAGCTTAGATTGAAAACTTATTTCAATGAAGTAAGTTTTTCTCCTCTGGATCCATGTCTCCTTGTGCAATACTGAGCATGGAGGACATGTTTTTGCTCTCGGTCCTAACTCTGACCTTCCAGCATGTGGAACGTCACACGGGCAAACCTTGCCAGCTAAGCTCCTGCTCCATTCTGTCAGTGGGAGGTATCAGCATGCTTTGGCTTTCCATCACTGCTCCTGCTTTTATCTGTAGCTCTGGCGGGCAAGCGTGGGCTCCTACAAGAGAGCCAGAGATGACAGCAGCAGAGGCATATGGCTGCCAGTGACCACAGACTCCAGTAGCAGCAACGGGACTGTGGCTCCTGGGGTCCTGCTCAGCAGCAGCCACTGCACAGGAAGTGTGCCGAGGATGCAGGATCAACAGTTTCCCCCGCCTTTGTGGCTCCAGCCTGAAGAGCAGTGGCAGCTTTCCACTGTTAGTGACCTTAGGTAACACCATTCCCTCTTTGCTCCCTCTGTCCTTCCAATACCTTCACAGCCAATTCGCTGCAGCAAACACACTCTCTTTGAAATACCTACAGTGGTTTCTGCCTGAACCCTGACAGCTCCAGCTCCCTTCTGTAACTCGTGCTGGTGACATTCAGGTCGATGTGCATTGCCATGCTGCCAGGCACTACAGCACAGTAGTGACAGTGGTTAATTGCATTGGATCCACGACTGAACTCCCTGGGTGGGATTCCTAGCACTCACTGCCACTTACTTCAATGCGACCTTGAGAAATGTGCTTAATCTCAATTTTGTCATCTGACAAATAAAGATAACAATAGTGTCTACCTTATAGTTATAAGATGGAATGTTTAAAATGGTGCCTGAAGAAATGTTAGGCATGGTTATTGCCCTGCTTCTTAATATTGAATATATTTTATCACGTAAAAACATACCCATAGATGACTTCTATTGTGTTGTTTTCATTCTTATTCGGAGCTGTCTATGCCTTTGGGAAGTATTCAGTGCAGATTTGTTGGAGGACGGAAGGAGGAAGGGAGGGGGAAAGAATGGAATGGAAAAGAAAGGAGGGGAAAGGTAAGGAGATTGGAGGGGAGGGTTGGGGAGACTAGAAAAGGGGAAGAAACGGGAGAGAGTCAATGCAGTGGGAAGCATTGAGGGTTCAAGACAGCAGATACTTTCCAAGAGGCATAGAATTATTTTAATATTTTTTTAAAGATTTTATTTATTTATTTTTTTAGAGAGAGGAGAAGGGAGGGAGACAGAGAGGGAGAGAAACAGCAATGTATGGTTGCCTCTCACATGGCCCTCATAGGGGACCTGGCCCGCAACCCAGGCATGTGCCCTGACTGGGAATCAAACCGGGACTGTCTGGTTCCCAGCCCACGCTCAATCCACTGAGCTACACCAGTCAGGGCCATAGAATTATTGTAATAGTTTAAGAATCAGCATAGCCATATGTCTGCTTACCTGAAGAATATCAGCCTAGCTCCCTTGCTCATTCATTATTTTTTCCTGTCTTTTAGATCTTCTGGAATCCAAGTGGATTTTTTTTATTTTTCAACTACAGTTTCCATTCAATACTATTCTGTACTCATTTCACATGTACAGCAAAGTAGTTAGAAAAGCATTCCTTTACAGAGTGGTGCCCCCGATGTTTCAGTCATCTATTATCTTAAAGTCACACCAACTCCCACTCTTCCCCAACACAAGATGCACAAATTAACTCTGCCAAAGGCATTGCTGGTGATTTTCTCTCTGCCTGGAAGGTATATTACAATGGTGTCTGTCTTTCATATCCAGAATACTTACAGAACAAGTCCAAAGCAGTAAGACAGATAGAAAAAGTGAACCAAAGACTAAAAGAGACACTTCAAAAAGAGGTTATCCAAATGCCCAATAAACCCACATAAAGGGGCTCGACTTCATTACTCATTAAGAAAATGCAGCCTTGGCCAGGTTGCTCAGTTTGTTGGAGCATCGTCCCGTACACCACATTTCAGTTTCAATCCCCAAACAGAGTGCATACCTAGGTTGTGGGTTCAATCCCCAGTCGGGGTGTGTACAGGAAGCAACTGGTCCGTGTTTCTCTCTCACATCGATGTCTCTCTCTCTCTCTCTCTCTCTCCTTCTCTCAAATCAATGGATATATCCTCGGGTAAGGATTTGACAAATAATAAACAGCCCTGGCTGGTATGGCTCAGTGGATTGAGCACCGGCCTGTAAATCAAAGGGTCACCGGTTCGATTCCCAGTCCAGGGCACATGCCTGGGTTGCAGGCCGGGTCCCCAGTAGGGGGCGTGCAGGAGGCAACCACACATTGCTGTTTCTCTCCCTCTCTCTCTCCCTTTCCCTCTGTCTAAAAATAAATAAATAAATAAATAAATAAATAATCTTTAAAAAATAAGAAACAAACATTAAAAAAAGAAAGTACAAATTAAAACCACAACAATGTCCCCTCCTCTCTGGTTCCTTCTCTTGCTCTTCAATGTGGACCCAGGTCATCCTCCAGTCCTAGTTGGTTGTGTTCCTATTGGTAGTAAGAACAGTTAGGCATGAACATACACCTGTCTGTTTCCTCCTGTCTTTGAGTCACTCGAGGGCTGAGATCACGATTTAGATATCTTTATGTCCCCGGGATGTGACAGAGAAGGCACTTAACATTGTAGGATGAATGCAACTGGAATGCCAGTGAGATGACAGAAGTGAGCCTGAAGAGACTAGGTTCAGAATATGATTTTGCAGCCAGAATGAAGAGAAATGGATAGAGGTAGAGGGCTGGTAATGGGCTCTTTCTCTGAAGTTACTAGACATGATCAAGGACAAGAAGGAAATAATTTCTTTCAAGGTCGTGGCTGAGGAGTCTTGTTTGTACCTTATCTGCCATAATAAGTCACCACTAGATTCCTTAATGTCAAATACCCTCTGGATACATTGAGCCTGGCTTTTATCAAATGAAGACATATCCCTATTCTCTAGAACTTTCTGCCAAGGCAATATTCAGTGGAAAAGAAAAATAAAGGATGAATGGGCATTAAGTAGGGCATCTTATACAAATGAAGGAAGGGAACTAAGGGGGTGTTTTTGGCTTCTTCCCAGCCATCCTCAAATAAGAGAGTCAAATCAGAACTGTATGCCGTGGCTGAACTGCCCGCAAAATGGCAAGGTCTGAATGATACGCCAGTCTTGATTTCAGGGTGAAAGCGAGGGTCCAACAGACCCCGTTGACCCATCCGTGTATCCTCAGGCCAGCTTAGCGATGGAGAAGATTGCTCAGAGGGCTCAGGTGGCCTCAGCTCTGAACATCAAGCAAGCGGCCAGGTGGCCAACTTCTTTCATACATTGAAATCTACTTAAGGAATAGGCAGTGTTTCTTTTTTGCTGTCAGATTTTGACATTTCAACTGATTATGTTCAGTTTTATAGTGCATTTGAAAGTTTTAGACTCTAAAAAGAGGTTGTTTGAGCCCTGGTTGGTAAGGCTCAGTGGAGTGCCAGCCTGCAAAGCAAGGGGTCGCCGGTTCAATTCCCAGTTAGGGCACATGCCTGGGTTGTGGGCCAGGTCCCCAGTAGGGGGCACACAAGAGGCAACCACACACTGATGTTTCTCTCCCTCCCTTTCTCCCTTCCTTCCCCTCTCTGTAAAAATAAATCTTTTTTTAAAGAGTTTGCTTGAGGCACTATAACATTCGCCATTATTCCTCCCTCCAAACATAGCTTAATGAGTACTCACTGTCCATATTTTTTTAAATATAATTCCTCAGGCCTACTCCTACATAATGGAGCCTAAGACCAGATTACAAATGGAAGGTCCATCCACATAGCATTTAAAGCTGTAAATCAGGCTACAAATATTAAATGAAATACATTCTATCCTCCTAACATGAAAATATACCTCATATTAACCTGGAAGACCAGGTTCCAATTCAGAATTCTCAGACTCTGTGAAGTTCCATGCAGAAATATGTTAGCACAGGACACCCAGCCCACTCCCTTTTCTCTGCTCACACCTCCACCGCTAGCAGCAGCACCTTTACTGTTTACCAGCAAAGTCTTGCATCAGGTTGATGGGAAAACAAACTGAGAAAGAGACCCCTATGGGCCCTGGAAATGGACTCTGGGCAGTTTGGGCAGGAAATTTTAAGTTTCAGGAATCCACAAACTATTCTACGAGGGGAAGCAGGCACATCCCTTGGCACTGCAGACCACTTGCCCTGCGGTGAGAGGCAGAGCCAGAGGAAAGCCAGAGGGAAGCCCTCTGCAACCAGGACCCAGGGGTAAGGGCCAAACCGGAGTCCTCATGACACAGTTTACAATGGTAATCACTTTGCATTACAATGTTTTTTAAGATTTTATTTATTTTTAGAGAGTGGGGAAGGGAGAGAGTAAGACGGAGAGAAACAGCAATGTGCGACAAAAACATCGATCTGTTGCCTTCTGTCCGTGTCCTAACTGGGTACTGAATGTGCAACCCAGGCACGTGCCCTGACCAGGAATCGAACTGGCGACCTTTTGGTTTGTGGGATGATGTTCAACCCACTGAGCCACACTGGTCAGGGTACAGAAATGTCGTTTAAGCAGAGAACTATAGATCTCAGGTGTTGGGGATGAGCTACCTACTGCAATTGAGGGCCTTGACAGCTAAAGCAAAAGGGAAAAGACCTCAGTAAGGTGTTCTTAAAGTAACTTATGCAAATTCATTTGTTTAAGGAGACAATGTTTTTCAACATGTAGAATTCCGGGAATACTGTGTTGTATTAGTATTATATAAAATTCATCAGGCCATATATGAATTTCAAAAATGTAATACATTATATAAACCGAAAAGGAGGTAATAAATACTACATTACACAATAGGCTGCCTCACTGATATTATTAGCCATGCATTCCACGGAGAGTTGACTGCTCATCTCAAAGACTAAGCATTTTAACTGCAATAACTCTGAATCATATCCACTCAGATGATCAATTCTGTTTAATCACTGATGTTCCTGTAACAGTGAAAAGGCTGGATTATTTTTGTTTGAAGCTCGCACACCAAGTCCCATGGTATGGTATAATTAAGAACAACTGTTTACTTTCTCTTAAATTCAACACCCCTCACCCCTACCTCAAAAGCTAGACATTAAAGTACTAAATATAATGATCTTGGTAAACCAAATTGCTATGTTCCTGGCAGCCCTTCCCTGCTGTTTCCCTTAAACATTTCTATCTGAAATGATGAATAAAAAAAGAAAAAGAAGAAACCTGGGAAACATACAGCTACCCCTTCACTGTATCTTCCACCTAACCATCAAAGTTTCCATTTGAGTGCTTCAAAACACTCACTCCCTCTTTTTTTGGTCCCTTTATGGCCATTTTAGATTGTTACTTGCATTGTTTCAATTGGCCATGGGGCACACATGCAGGATCATGAGAACGCAGCCCACTATTTTATGTCTATGAGTTAGTCTGCCCAAGGAGATTGGGGTGTCTTTTCTTTTAAGATTTTATTTATTTATTTTTAGAGAGGGGAAGGGAGGGAAAAAGAGAGAGAGAAACATCAATGTGTGATTGCCTCTCACATGCCCCCTACTGGGGACCCAGCTTGCAACCCAGGCATGTGCCCTGACTGGGAATTGAACCAGTGACCCTTTGGTTCACAGCCCGCACTCAATCCACTGAGCTACACCAGCCAGGGCTGGGGTGTCTTTTTGAGGGCCTTCAGTTCACATCTTGGTTCACTCAGTCCCTTTGCCAGGGCCTAACACATAGAAAATATTCTTAATGTTATTGAATAAGTAAATGATCACCTTGCTGCTTTCATGAACTACATAGTATTGAGTTACTCTGACACAAAGAATATCGGAATGAAATAAACAATTGGGACTACATTAGACTAAAAAGGTTTTGCATCACAAATATCTGCCAGGAGAAGATATTTGCAAATGATATTTCTGATAAGGGGTTAGTATTCAAAATAGAGAAAGAATAGTAAAATTCAAGAACAACAAAAAACAACCTTATAAATTATGGACCCTGGCCAGAGTGACTCAGTTGGTTGGGTGCTGTCCTGCAAACTGAAAGGTTGCCGGTTCAATCCCCAGTCAGGACACATGCCTGAGTCAGTCCCCAGTCAGGATGTGTACAGGAGGCACTGATCGATATTTCTCTCTCACATCGATGTTTCTCTCCCTCTCTTTCTCCCTCCCTTCCCCTCGCTCTGGATCAATAAAAAGAAAAAATTTTAAAAACAGGTAGAGGATCTGGATACAGATTTTTCCAAGGAGGATGTAGAGACAGACAACAGGCCACATGTAAAGATGTTGGCCGTCAGTAATTATGAAGGAAATGCAAATCGAAACCACAATGAGTTATCGCCTCATACCTGTCAGAATGGTTATCATCAATAAGTCAACAAACAACAAGTGCTGCAGCGGTTGTGGGGAAAAGGAAACCCTAGTGCACTGTCGGTGAGGGTGTAAATTGGTGCAGCCACTTTGAAAAACAATGTGGAAGTTCTTCAAAAAATTAATAATAGAACTACCATACGATCCAGCAATCTCTCTTCTGGGTATTTATCCAAAAAATATGAAAACACAAATTCAAAAAGATGTATGTACCCCTATGCTCACTGCAGCATTATTTACAATAGTCAGGGTAGAGAAACCACTTGAGTGGCCCTTGACAGATGAATAGATAGAGATGTGGTGCATATCTACAATGGGATCCCACTTGGCCATAAGAAAAGATGAAATACTGCCATTTGTGACAACACGGATGGACATTGTGGTTATGATGCTCAGTGAAATGAGTCAGACAGAGAAGGGCAAATACTAACTGATTCCACTCATATATAGAGTACAAAACAAAAAGATACAGCGCCCTGGCTGGTGTAGCTCAGCGGATCGAGCACAGGCTCGATTCCCAGTCAGGGCACATGCCTGGGTTGCAGGCCAGGTCCCCGGTGGGGGCCATGTGAGAGGCAACCACATATTGATGTTTCTCTCCCTCTCTCCCTCCCTTCCCTTCTGTCTAAAAATAAATAAATAAAATCTTTTAAAAATATACATATAGGGCCCGGCTGGTGTAGCTCAGTGGATTGAGCGCGGGCTGGGAACCAGAGGGTCCCAGTTCGATTCCCAGTCAGGGCACATGCCTGGGTTGCGGGCCAGGTCCCCAGTGAGGGCCATGTGAGAGGCAACCATACATTGCTCTTTCTCCCTCCCTTCTCCTCTCTCTGAAAATAAATAAATAAAATCTTTAAAAAAAACCAAAAAGGTACAAATGAACAAACAAAAGAAAAACAAACTCATAGATACATACAATAGATTGGTGGGTATCAGAGGGAAAGGGGTATGGAGAAGGAAAGGTAAAACGGGTAAAGGGAGTGAGACATATGGGGATGGACGGAAACGAGATTTTTGGTGGTGAGCACACTCTAGTGTACACAGATATCAAATTTCAGTGTTGTACAACTGAAAATTATATAATGTTATTAATCATTGTTACCTCAATTAAAAATTTAAAAAAACACGTAATGTCTACCACATTTGATAAAATATTTGATTGACAGCACCTTCAGCAATTATAATGCAGTTATTTAATCTTTTATAACTGATCCTGCATAACTGTTAACTCAAACGTTTAAATTTAATGTTTAAAGATAAATTATATAGTGGGACACCAGAAAAAAATTCATCTATATTGTAACCATCTTTTTCCTTTTTGTAATGTTATAAGATAAAAATGCAGGGGTCTGGCACAAATAACATCCCTTTTTATTACAAAATCATAAGCATGTCATTCTATAACATAACAATATCACACTCAGGCACACCACATGACATTTTTAGGTAAAATATTCAAATTAAAACTATAAATTATTACACCCATATTACTACCCTACCAACCACATTCAAGCAGGCATCACTTCTGCCAGATCCTGTAGAATCCACTGACATTCTGTAGCCATCTGCATATCTTTTTTAAAGTACATTTTTGGCACACAGTCCCCATTCACTATCACCTTCTCCAAGTGCAAAAAATCTGTTGCCCCAGAAACAGGCCCATGAATAAATGAATAATTTAATGTAGAACAACAAATGTGTTTCCAATCACTGGGGAATGAATGGACAATTTAATCAAGGGTATTGGGACAAGTGGTGATCACACTGGAAAAAATTTCCCTTACAATCAGAAACAAAAATGAAAAACAAAACAAAACCCTTCCTCACATCCTACCAAATAAAAAGGGGTGGGAGGGAATGCCAGATAAGTGAAAGACCTAATTATGAAAAGTAAAAGTATAAAATACTGAAAAAATACTAATTTAAGGGAAAATTAGGCTAGGAAAAGGTTTCTAAAATGGACACAATAAATACAAACCATACAGGAAACAGACTGACAGATCTGACTATATTTAAATTAAAAACTCATGTGCATCCAAAAATACCATTAATAAATGAAAAGACAAAGCACAGCCAAAGCTAGTCCCCCGATGGTTATAAAATATAATTAAAACAAAATGCTTCTGAAAAAGATTTCAAACAGGCAGTTTGGGAGTAGATACTTGTAACAAGTAAGCAACACGGGATTACTATCCTGAAGATATACACACAATAGATCAATTAGAAAACAAAAGCTCGACAGGCAATGGACAGAAGACAGGCATTTTTCCAAACAGGAACAGTGGCTGGCCAAGTAACTTATAAAAATGTGCCCAACCTCATTGGTAATCAGGTGAATGAAAATGTAAACCGCAAGAAATTACCATTTCACACCCCCAGACAGGCCAGCATTTTAAAGTCTAACAATGCCAAGTATTGGCAATGGAGCAACTTCAGCTCTCATGCCCTGATTATAAGTGTATAAACTGGTACACCACTTTGGGAAGCAAGTTGGCAACAACTAATAAAGCTGAAGCCTAGAGAAGCAAACATGTGGGAAGGTACTGGAAGAGCTGGGGGTTTTTGTTTTTAATGAGTCTACAAGGAGGTGGCTATTTCTAAAGGAAATGCAAATTAAGGCCTGGAGTCAAGTAGTGTGGGTAGCAGATAAGAAAAACGATACAGTTGTAGGTCGCCTCTAATACACTTTGCCAAGTGCCCTTCTAACTTCTGACAGCTTTTGTTTATTAGCCCTTCACATGCAGTGATGTTTTAAAGGAGCTCTTTGGTGCATAACAAAAACCTACAGTTATGAGAACATTTTCCAACTTCTTCGTTGTTTTTTTTTTTCTTGGTAGCATTTATTGGAGCGTTGTTATTCTTCCGGGAAGATGTTGACATTACTCTTCTAAATATTGAAGGCCTGCGGGTTTCAGCTTGGTTAAATGCATTCATTCCATGAAAGAGAAGCTGGCCGTCATTTTTTGGTTGTTAATTTCTTTCACAGGGCTGAGTTAAAACAGAAATCACGTACTATTCTTACTATTACGTTGAATGGCCTAAGTCCTTTGTACATTACTAGGTTTTCCATACCAAAACTGCCAGATGTTAGCTTTTCCATGATGTATACTGCACAGTATGACTTTGATCATTTCTAGTTCATTCTCTCTTTATTGGGTACCAATTGTGTGCCTGGGAAACTCGGAGGATACAAAGCTCAATAGGGCACAGTCCCTGCTCTCCAAGAGCTTATGTAACGTACATGTCCAAACTTAACCAATTTTAACACACAAAAGGAAACTCACCGAAACCTTACTCACATGAATCCTTCCGGGACACATCAAGAACATCTAACCTGCCCTGGCTGGTGTAGCTCAGTGGATTGAGCACGGGCTGGGAACCAGAGGGTCCCGGTTCGATTCCCAGTCAGGGCACATGCCTGGGTTGCGGGCCAGGTCCCCATGAGGACCATGTGAGAGGCAACCATACATTGCTGTTTCTCTCCCTCTCTGTCTCCCTCCCTTCCCCTCTCTCTAAAAATAAATAAATAAAAATCTTTAAATAAAAAAAGAACATCTAACCTTGCGCTGGCTGGTGTGGCTCAGTAGATTGAGTGCCAGCCTGAGAACCAAAGGGTCACTGGTTCGATTCCCAGTCAGGGCACATGCCTGGGCTGCAGGCCAGGTCCCCAGGTTGGGGCATGTGAGAGGCAACCACACATTGATGTTTCTCTCCCTCTCTCCCTCCCTTCCCCTCTCTCTAAAAATAAATAAATAAATAAAACATTTTTAAAAATTAAAGAAAAGAACATCTAACCTCTTTACTGCCCCCATCTAATAATCATTTAATATAGCCAGGTACCTTGAAGACATGTGGAGAAATTGGGAAAATATGAGCATTTGGGAAAATTAAACTAGTAGGTTTTTAAAATGCACATGAAACCCTGGCTGGTGTAGCTCAGTGGATTGAGCGCAGGCTGGGAACCAAAGGGTCCCGGTTCGATTCCCAGTAGGGGCACATGCCTGGGTTGCAGGCCGGGTCCCCAGGGAGGGCCATGTGAGAGGCAACCATACATTGCTGTTTCTCTCCCTCTCTTTCTCCTTCCCTTCTCCTCTCTCTAAAAATAAAAAAAAAATTACATGAAACCAATTCTGTATCATTGTTCTTGGTGAATGTAAAGACAGAAAAGAGCATGGCACTTAACGGGCTTTAAGAACCTACCGGCTGATTTCTTTTACAGGTAGCAGTGGCTCCGAATACTAGGCAGTCTGGCTGCACTAGTATAAATTCTGATTTTGCGTAACTCCATTTTGGAACCTGATACTTGCTGGTAAATAAAAAGAGCAAATGTTGGAGCACTTACTCTGTGCCAGACACCAATCTAAGCATGGATTATATCATTTGTTCCTCATAATCCCGGGGGGATTGCTGTACATTGAATGTTTCTGTTCCTCCGTGTTCATATGTTGAAATGCTAACCGCCAATATGATGGCATTAGCAGGTGACGCCCTTGGGAGGTGACTAAGTCAAAAGGGTTCATCGCAGCCCTCAGGAACAGGATTAGTGCCCTTATAAGAGAGACCACAGAGAGCTCCCTCTACCCTTCTACCACATAGGCACAGAGAGAGGACACCATTTATGAAGCAGGAAAAAGGCTCTCACTGGACATAGCACCTAGATCTTGGACTTCCAGCCTCCAGAGCTGTGAGAAATAAACGTCTATTGTTTATAAACCACCCATTTATGGTGTTCTGTTAGAGCAGCCTGAAAAGACTACGACAGAGGTGTCATGATTATCCCTCTTTTACCGAAGCAGAAACAGAGGGGCCAAGATCCCAGAGCCAGGAAGTGGCAGAACCAGGATTTGCAGCTGGTGGTCTGAGTCCAGAGCCTATGCTCAAAACCATGTTTATATCCTGCCTCCAATGAAGTAGTATTTGCAGGAGTTGGCATTGTTGGCCCTGTATACCATAACATCATTAAGTACTTGTGAAACACTATAGACCTTTATGCCTGGGGATTTAGGACGGTTTCTCAAGCCAGTCTCGATCGCATTACTAAAAGCAAGGAAAGGAGGAACAATGCTGCCTTGTAACTCTTGACTTCTAATTCGGTCTTGTCTTTTGGGGTCCCTAATTACCAAGAGAATATGTTCACCAAATGACGCCTTTCCTAAGCTTCCAAAACAGCGCTCCATCCAGGAAGCCACAAACTTTGGCATCTCCTACCAATGGAGGACGCACACGCAATTCAAAGCTCCATTTTACTTACGAGGCCTCTGTCAATGCTTTTGGTTACTTCCTTCAGATTTGCACAATCCCTTTGCTAATAAGAGGCCGTCTATTGACTGCTCCACTGAAAAGTGTGATACAGGGCGCTCAGAGTCTGTCTTCTCACATTTGTCACGGTCAAGGTAGACAATGTGTGTTGCTCTCTCAGAATAAGACATTTTCCTCTTTCCTTAAACACCATGAATTCTGAAGAGGGGGCATTAAGCACGTCTTGAATTTTACATTAAGTTCTGACGTGAAATGTGTTAGGTTGAATTACTGTTCCCAATTCTTCATCCCCCTGTCATTCATATCCTGGCTATGGCCTCACGGACAGAGCGGATTTCCTTGCCTCTCCGTCTCAGGCTCGGCTGTGCAAGGTGCTCTGGCTGATGGGACAGGGACAGACGTGGTACAGTGAGGCTGGACATGTGCTTGCATCCTTGTGCTTGCCCTCCTGCACGCCTGTCTTTCCGCATAACGTGCCTCAGGCAGCCACTGCTCCAAGGAGGCTGAGAGACATGTGAAGCAGACTTAGACCCAACACACAGCTTGGAGCAAAGCCCCGCAGAGCTCGGCCTGTATCTGCTGAGCCCCGGCCAACCGACAGATAGGTGAAAGAGAAATTAACAGCTACTGATCTAAGCTACTTAAATAAGAAATTGATCTAAGCTATCTAAATAAGAGATTTCAGGTTAGCTTGTTATATATAATATTATCACCATAATGGCTAATAGATAAATCCTCCTCCATCTGCTGTCTGTTTTGAAGACCATTTGTATTCGTTTCCCTGGGCCGCTTAAACAACAGAAACATGTTTTCTCACAGTTCTGGAGGCCAGAGGCCTGACATCAAGGCGTCAGCAGAGTCGGTTCCTTTGAGGGCTGTGAGGGAAGATCTGTTCCAGGCCTTTGTCCTCGGGCCTTTCTTGGCTTGTAGGATGGCGTCCCCCTGTATATTCCCGTTATACGGGTTTCTGAGTCCAAATTTCCTCTAAGGGCCCACCCTAACGACCACTCCTTCCCTTGATCTGCAATGACCCTATTTCTAAATATGGTCACATTCACAGGTACTGGGGGTTGGGACCTCAACATTCTCGGCAGAGGGGGGTGGCAATTCAACCCTAACACTCTCCCAGATGTTTTCCCAGTAGGGGAGAAACAAGACTCGAAGGACCCGATGGCCTTTTGGTTAATGGGAAAGTCTACGAGTTCCTCTTTCCCCATAGCTGCAGCACGGATAAATATTAGGTCTTGCTGTCTTCTTCTAAATGTCTTCTGCTTTACAAAGCACTTGTAGTAAATCACCTCCATCCCTACCCATCGCTTAACTAAAACACGTGTGCCTTCTTTATAGCTTTCGCCTTGGCAAGTCTACATTTACTCCTTCACGCTTCTATTTCCAGCAGCCCTGATGGTACCCTGCTACTTTGGGTTGGTGTTTTATGCTGCTTATTTTTTTGCAGCTAAAGATGCCACCCACATGTTCTTTCCTCTATACATTGCCTTTCGTGTATCTCATTGTCTTCTATGACCCCTTTAGAGGCTGCGGCAAAGGTGGCCAAGAACTCCTACTAAAAGCTGTTTTAGTACATTGTCAAAACTGAATCATGAAAGCTCTAATCCTTCTCCTTATTATTCTTTGTACTTGGAATAAATTTGAGAAAGACCCGGGCACAAAATGAAATTTGTTCCACTTTTACTCTCCACAGAAATAAACAAACTTACCTAAACCTGTGAAATCAAAGCACAATCCAAGCTTCAGTACATTGAATATTTAGTTGAATCAAAAGCATAATCCACCTTAGCTCAGTGGATTGAATGCTGGCCTGCGAACCAAACGGTGGCCAATTTGATTCCCATTCAGAGCACTGCAATGGTTTCGGGCCCAGTCCCCAGTAGGGGGCGCTCAAGAGGCAACCACGCATTGATGTCACACCCTCTCTTTCTCTCCCTTCCCCTCTCTCTAAAAATGAATAAATTTTTTTTAAAGTATAATCCCTTATCCTTGTGTTTAGAAACTTTTAACTGTCAAGGCAACGTTTGCACACTGAACAGGGTCTCAGTATCTTTTCAGAATTGCAGGGAGGACTCCCAAAATTTCTGCACTGCTCATTGCTTCAAAGTCTCCACTAACTAACTGGCTCCATCTACCACCAGCTTTATCATTTTTCAAATGCTGGGGGTATAAATGCCTTTGAGGGAGTAGTGGGAGGTTAAAAATCCAATTGCCTTTTTAACAAAACCTATGACAACATTTCAAACCCTTGGAAATTAAACAGGAACTCATTTTAACAATTACTAGGGCGACATCTATTGATTTTTGAGGCCGCTTGTAACAATAAATTGATATTTAAAACATTTCAATTCAGCAGTGGTTTGTGCAACAGCTTTCTGCATTTTTCTGCAATGCAACCCATCTGTTTCTCACTTAGCAGCACTCCAGCTCAGTATTAGTCAAGACGTGGTCCAGAGACAGGCCCCATCAATGTCAGCTGAGCAGTCAAAAATGCTGAGTCCTCGGCCTTGCCCCAGACCTACCTCATCAGACTATTTTAAGAAGGTCCTCAGGTAATCCCTATATGCACTCAAGTTTGAGAAGCACTGTCCTGGTTCCTATTCTCATTTCTAAAGAGCAGGGCAACTGCTGTTCCAGCTGAACCTTTTAAAGTCCCCAGCCAGTCTTCTCAAAACACTAATCGAACAGCTTTTTAACGCGATCCCATTTTCAAATTTAAAAGATTACAATACAGGGCTCTTTGCCTGAAGTTAAAATAAAAAAGGGGAGGGGGCTTCCGGTCCAGTCTCGCTCTCCCTTCCTCTTCTGCCACGCAGTACATGGGGGAAAAAAAAGAAATAACAAACCCCTCACGACCTGCAGTGTCTTAGTAAATAGCTAACAACAGCAAAGGAACGGGGGAGGGGGGTCTTGAAAGCAAGATCTTGGCCCAAGGCCTTTTGTTTCTAAGCCAGCAGGACCCCCAAGAACCCAAGTGTGGACTGAGAGCCAACCGCCACACCATCCTCTTACTCTCGGTGGCATCTCCCTCTATCTGTACCGCAGCAGACATCCTGGGCTAAGCCACACTCCCGGGACATCCATGGTTTCCTGTGGCCCCCGCCCCGGCAGCACTGGTTTTTCCTTTGTGGAGCAGACTCTCTCAGAAAGCCTCCAAGACATGATTTAGCTGCTAGAACTTCTGCCTCATGAACATCACGTTTTACTGTCTCCTGTGCTAGATTTTAAAAGCAGCACATGGCCTGGCTGGTGTAGCTCAGTGGATTGAGCGCGGGCTGGGAACCAGAGGGTCCCGGTTCGATTCCCAGTCGGGGCACATGCCTGGGTTGCAGGCCAGGTCCCCAGTGAGGGCCATGTGAGAGGCAACCATACATTGCTCTTTCTCCCTCCCTTCTCCTCTCTCTAAAAAAAAAAAAAAAATAAAAGCAGCACATGCTTATTTGGGTGCCATGCAGGTCCTTTGAACTTTATTCCTGTTAGGTTTTTGATTCTGTGTCCAAAAAATTGCCCTTGTCCATTGGACATACAGGAAACCAACTGTGCTAAGAGCATCCTTCCCTTGTACTTTTTTATTTTTTTTAAGATTTTATTTATTTTTAGAGAGAGGGAAAGGGAGGGAGACAGAGAGGGAGAGAAACAGCAATGTATGGTTGCTTCTCACATGGCCCTCACGGGGACCCGGCCCGCAACCCAGGCATGTGCTCTGACTGGGAATCGAACCGGGACCCTCTGGTTCCCAGCCCGCGCTCAATCCACTGAGCTACACCAGCCAGGCCCCTTGTACTTTTTTTAATAAAAGATTTTATTTATTTATTTTTAGGGAGAGGGGAAGGGACAGAGAAAGAGGGAGAGAAACATCGATGTGTGGTTGCGTCTCATGTGGCCCCCACTGGGGACCTGGCCTGCAACCCAGGCATGTGCCCTGACTGGGAATCAAACCAGCAACCCTTTGGTTCACAGGCCGGCAGTCAGTCCACTGAGCCACACCAGACAGGGCTCCCTTGTGTTTCTCAATGTTTACGTTTTACTTGGAAATAATGTGAAACTCACTAAGTTGCAATAAGAACCTCAGTGAACTGAATATTGATACAATACTGGTATCAAAACTACCATTCCTGGTCCTGACCGGTGTGGCTCACTTGGTTGGGCATCATCCTATGGAGCAAAGTGTTGCTAAGTTCAATTCGCAGTCACAGCATATGCCTGGGATGTGGGTCAGGTCCAGTCAGGGTGCATGCGAGAAGCAACCAATCAATGTTTCTCTCTCACATTGATGTTTCCCTTCTTTCCCTCCCTTCCCCTCATTCTAAAAATAAATAAAATCTTAAAAAAACCTACTGTTCCTATTTCAGTTTGTGAGTTTATACGATAAACTTACCTAATACCACCTACATGGTGGTGATGGGCCCGTCTCAGCGTGCGGGAGGCACGATGCCCATCTGCTGTTTGCTGATCTTGATCATGTGGTCAGTGTTGCAATTTCTCCACTGTAAATTTTTCTCTTGCAATGGGTGCTAGGCTGAATAATGGCCCCCTAAGGATGTCCATACCATACCGCAATTCCAGAACTTTATGTTACCTTATATTGCCCAAGGAACTCTGCAGCTGTGGTTAAGAATGTTGAATTGGGACAGATTAGCGTGGATGGTCCAGGTGGGCCCAACGTCATCCCCAGGGGGCCTTACAACAGGGATGCAGAGGGGTCAAGAGAGAAGGCGATGGAGGCAGTGGAGACACAGAGATTGGAAGATGCTAGACTGCTTGCTGTGAGACTGAAGGAAGAGGGCAAGAGCCAAAGCATGCAGGCAGCCTTTAGAAGCTACAAAAGGCAGGAAATGGATTCTCCCCTAGAACCAGCCCCAGGCACCTTGGCTTGAGCTGTGCAAGACTCTCCTCAGACTTCTGACCTCCAGAACTATAAGAGAATAAGTTCGTGTTGTTTAAGGGACGATTTGTGGTCAACGTGTTTGAGCAGCAATAGGGAACTGATACACAACTCATAAGTAATCTGTGGAAGATTTAAAGCTGCATAAATATGCCCCTCAAAGTTTCCAAGAATTTTCATCAGTGCATAATTCTTGCCTGATGTAGTCTTCATTGTAATTGCAAAATGCTAATTTTTCAGCTCCCCCTTAACTACTTATTCATCAGCATTCTATGGCAAGCGCCTTATTGATTGATGAGTCCCCCATTTATTTGTATATTTGTTTTCTATACACCCTCATGACTTCCCATTCTTTCAATGGTTTACAAGTCATTACTATGCCCAATTAGTTCAGTATACAAACCTTTCTGGATTTACTCAGTTGGAGCCAAAGGCTAGGCTCAAACTAAGCACAAGCAGCCAGGATCAGAGTCTCTTGCTGTTATGTTCTTCAAGTAGACAGGATCTTAAAGGAGGTGGCCTTACTGCCTGACCTGCATAGGGTGGTATGCAAACCTGAGCCACAGTCCTCCATAGACTCAAGGAACCAAAATGGAGGCATGTACAAGAATTCTATCCAGCCCTGGCTGGTGTGGTTCAATGGACTGAGCACTAGTCTTCGAACCAAAGGGTGGTTGGTTCAATTTCCAGTCACAGCACGTGCCTGGGTTGCAGGCCGGGTCCCCAGTGGGGGGCACATGGCAGGTAACCACACATTGATGTTTCTCTCCCTCTCTTTCCTTCTCTCTAAAAATAAATAAAATCTTTTTTTCTACAAGAATTCTATCCAATGGGTGGGACATCACCAAGGGCAGAGAATAGTGATGTAGTTGACAGTGGAGTACAAACAGAGAGACTCACAGAAATGGCTGATACCAAAATGGCTGCAGATCCTACACTTCTGGTTTTCCAGTGTGAGTGTTCCACACTCAAGTTTCTCCTCCTCTTCAGGTCTTAGGGGCACCAAGAAGGAACCCAAAAGACACAAATCACAGTGAAGAGGACCACTTTCAGTAACACAGTACTTGCACTCATAGCGGGAGCACACCCTTGCTAGGGTGTGGGGTGGACATTCTGCCTCCTTGGTGCATGAAGATGCGGAGATGTCTCCCTCTATCATCACTGTTTTTCTCCTTGAACATGCCCAACCTTGTTATTTTTTTCACACGTCTGCTTTCTCCATGTCCCACCTGGAAAATATAATTCTGAGAACTGCTTTTTACAGTGCACTTACACTCCTAAGTATCTACTACATGCCCAGAGCATTAGACAAACACTCCTGGGCTTTTCTCTCTAGGCTGTTCCTCTCTGGATACTGGAGTGCTTGTCAAAATAGACCAGGCTTGTTCAGTTTGCTTTACCTGCGAGAGCCTGACTTTTTTTTTTAAATAAAGATTTTATTTATTTATTTTTAGAGAGAGGGGAAGGGAGGGAGAAAGAGAGGGAGGGAAACAGCAATGTACGGTTGTCTCTCACATGGCCTTCACTGGGGACCCGGCCTGCAACCCAGGCATGTGCCCCGACTGGGAATCGAACCGGGACCCTCTGGTTCCCAGCCCGCGCTCAATCCACTGAGCTACACCAGCCGGGCCTTACTTTTTTTTTAAGATTTTATTCATTTATTTTTTAGACAGAAGGGAATGGAGGGAGAAAGAGATGGGGAGAAACATCAATCTGTGGTTGCATGTCACGTGGCCCCTGTGGGGACCTGGCCCACAGCCCAGGCATATACCCTGACTGGGAATCGAACTAGCGACACTTTGGTTCGCAGCCCGCGCTCAATCCACTGAGCCACACCAGCCAGGGCCCTGGTATTTATTTTGTTATACTGTTGTGCGAAGTTGCAGAGGGGTCCATTCCCTAAAGCTTCTTCATAAAGGAATCACACACTCAAATAACCACCACACCGTTGGATGCTGTCCGAGCACACCATCTGCATCAATGAGTTGGCCAGGGTGTCTCCGGGACCCCGGTGCAGGAGATGAACCTACCTGTCCAGTCACATTTATCATGATTTCCCAGGGAAATCACATCCAAGAGTACACACAGCTTTCCAAAAGCTCTGGACTATTTTTTTTTTTTTTTGCCCATGATCTCTTTCTCATTTTTTAAAAATAATGAGTAAAGCAGGAATCGGTGGAATGACTACACTAGTTAATTGAGATTTTAAATGGTTCTGGCTGAGGAAAACTGATCTGCCAGTACTGATCTGAGGCTCTGACATCAGGGTGAAAAGGACCCAACTACCCTTCCCCACCACCTAAATACAATAAAAGCAAAAACTGTAGGCCAGGCATTCCTACCTGAAGCCTATAGACAGAAGTCTATGTGTCCCTAAACTTGGATGGGAAAACATTTCTACCTTCATTTTCACTAACTCCTAAAACTGAAAATTTGCATTTCCTTTAAACATGAACGTAGGTGATAAGCCATGTTAGTTCTGGCAGTGTCTATGACTTTATCAATAGAAATCAGATGTGTTATTACATTTCAGTTGGTGCAGATCTTATAAATATCTGTGCTAATTACTACTTCAAAATTATGGTATTCAATCTACCACTAGATCCAGCTGTGTAACAAGTTATTAAAACACAAATATTAAATAAGTTTTTGAAAAACAATGTAACTTGTTTCCTTATAATTATCTCCACTTCATGTGTTGAAAAACACATTTCTGAAGAGGGGCTCACAGGTTTTACCAGGCTGCCAAACGAGCTCAAGGTGCAAAAAAGGGTAAGAACCCCTGATGTCCCCTTTCAGAGAGCAAATTCCAAATGCTAGAACCTAGACTCAAATGGTTACTAGGCAAGGGACCCCAGGCATACTTTAAATTCTGACGGCTGGTCTACCCTGTAATATTAACACTGAAATCACAAAGCTATTTTAAGGCTGAGGAAGAAAATGTAAAGTGCTTTATTAACCCAAAGCACAGCAATGTAAAAGTTTATTTGCCACAAAAAGACACTCAGCAACAGGGCAATAGAAGGAGCTGTTTCCTCAAAGCCACGCAGCAGCTCCTATCGAATAATGTGGCCCAATGGCAAAATGCTGTTCTAAGGCTGGATAAGGAGCTTGAGCCACCGCCACCAATGAATGAACTGCTTCCTTCACAGAGAAAGCCTTGTCAGGAACAAAAATGTTCAGAAGTAGCCCTGGCTGGTGTGGCTCAGTGGATTCAGTGCCGGCCTGCAAACCAAAGACTCGCTGGTTCAATTCCCAGTCAGGGCACATGCCTGGGTTGCAGCTGGGTTTCCCAGTGGGGGGCACGCAGGAGGCAACCACCCATTGATGTTTCTCTCCCTCTTTCTCCCTCCCTTCCCCTCTCTCTAAGAATAAATAAATAAAATCTTTTTTAAAAAGCTCAGAAGTAAAAAGTGTTTAGAAAACAACTGAAGGACTTCATTTTCAGCAGCACTGCTCTAGACTATCAGAGGCCAATGGTATGTAACATCACTCACGCACTTCCTTCACCCAGTCCCACGAATCATGGGAACAGAATGAAACCTACCAATTTATTGAGACAAATGCAAACTCTTATATCAGCAATAACTTTAACACAAAGGTGAGGACTAGTGCACTGCACAGGAAAACAGTAGCACATTTTTATGATATCGGCATTGCTCCAGCCCAGTAAAAACACCATCAACCCAGCGCTCCTCCAGCCCAGTCACATCACCATTGACCACTTTCTAAAAATATTCCATCGCAGTTTAGGGGTTTTTATCTGCTGATGAGTTGGACAGAACTTAAACTATAGCCATATCTGCCCTGTGTTTTAAAAGGGGGGCTACAGGACACTACAGCTTATCCTATTTTAGATTAGAAAGGAGACAATAACACTATAGCCATTAAGGTGAAATAATAGTGTTTAGATCTTATCACATTTCCTCTAAAATGCAACAAAAGGAGAGGTTGTTTTTAATCATCAGAATTCAGAATTTGCATGCTTTTAGAACAATTACAAAAATGTTCAAAAACAATCAGGCATCATCCTTTGTCCAATACAAAGTGGGTAGGGTCAACAGTTAGCATTATCACCCAAATTGAAAACATTGCTTTCCATTCCATTCTTCCTCCCATACTGCATTCCCTCCTCTCCCCTGAACGCAACCTGATCCACCTCCTTTCTAACTCAGCTCTTGGCAGACCTGTGTCACCAGATTCATCAGTGGATTTAGCTGTGGCCTCAAGCTAGTCTTCCAGCATAAAGCCATGCCCACATTTTAGTAAACATGATCTCCAGACACCAGCTATACTTGGTTTCTTCTCTAAAATGGAAAACATCCAGTTCTATTCACCCCAAACAGTGTTCTAACAGTAGTAGTACCATTATTTTTTATTCTTATGTTTACAGAATCTTTGTAAAGGATTATAGAAGCATTTGGAGTATGGTTAGGATTCTTAATGCCTACCAATGCCATTTTTAACTTCTATGCATAAGAAAAAATATTTCCTGAAAGACAATCTAGTTCTGACACGATTTCAACTTCTCTTATGTTGTTTCTTCTTCCATGCCAATCTAATGAAAAAGAAAAAAGTAGGCATACACTCATTTTTAAAGACAATCTGCTAGATACCATGAACCTATCTTGGGAGGAAGAATGTAATAGGTTGCCCCTAATTCTATCTCAAAAGAGATAGTGAATGTTTCATTTTTAATGCTTTGCTCACTGCAAATTCACTGTAAATTAACTCTTTCCATTGATAAAGCAGAAACCTTGTGTAAAAAAGTAACAGGATAACCCAGTGATGTCTAACAATGCCTGTCAATACAGCCTCACCGATGGCGTGGGTTGTTGTGCACAAACACACATCAAGCTGGGAGTTAGAAACATCTCCTTAGGTGAGTTTCAGTTGCTCTTGTTTCAGGCTTCTCTACAAACTGTCATCTACTTGTGCATCCAAAAATCTTCTAAGCTTCACAGGAGCCACCCAAATGATCATTATTTCCACATCTAACACACCAGTAAGAGGGGGGACAGAAATAAACTTGTGACTTTCAACTTTACAGTGAGGCCAAATCTTTTCCTCTCCTCGGGTCAGTTTTATAATGAAGAATTGGTGAATGTAATAGGCTGTGTGCATCGTTTACCAGAATGGTAAATGGAAGTCATTACTACTGTTCAAAAAAGGCCCTGAGGCCACCCTATTGTAAGAAGATAAATGGTAACAAGTGATATAAAGAGAACTAAAAAAAAGACCAGGAGACACCTTTGCACTGTGTGGTGTGGCCAGAAGAAAGAGGGGACCTGACTGAAATAAAAGAACAGACACATGAAATTTCTCATTTGTAATTTTAATCAAAGCATTTCTAATTATTTTTTAACTTCCATGTAAGCATCAAATTTTAATCATCTAAGTCAACTTTGGGGGAAAGAAACACCATCAAGAACTCCCCTCCAGAACAAAACAATGATGTTTGTTCTTCCAAACAACCAAATTCAAAGTCTACGAAAATAAAAACAAAAATGGCCTACACGGTGGTGGGGGGGTGATGGGGGGAAACAAGTAATGAAAATCACATTCTAGGGGTTCAGTGC
>PVJI01013492.1:0-47567 GCA_004026765.1 Micronycteris hirsuta
AACATTCTGGCAGTAACCAGAGGGGAGGGGGAAGGGGAGAAGGGGGACAAGGGTATTCAGGAACTGCTATAAAGGACACATGGACAAAACCAAGGGGGAGGGGGGAAGCAAGGGAGGGAGGTGGGTTTGCCTGGGGTGGGGTGGGGGGAGGGTAAATGCGGACAACTGTAATTGAACAACAATAAAATAATTTAAAAAATAATAATAAGCCCGGCTGGTGTAGCTCAGTGGATTGAGCGCGGGCTGGGAACCAGAGGGTCCCGGTTCGATTCCCAGTTGGGGCACATGCCTAGGTTGCAGGCCAGGTCCCCAGTGAGGGCCATGTGAGAGGCAACCACACATTGCTCTTTCTCCCTCCCTTCTCCTCTCTCTAAAAATAATAAAAAAAAATACATCAAAAAAAAAAAAAAGAACAGAAGTGAATATAAAAGACACATGGGACAGTCAAAAGAACTACCATACATGTAAGTGGAGTCTCAGAAGGAGAAAAGAGATTGGAGAGGAATTAATATTGAATAAACTAACTAATCAAATGCTTCAACAGGAGTTTCAAGAACTCAGCAAACCTGAAGAATAGTAAGTAAAACGAAAGGTAAAACACACAAAACAAAAAGCAAAACCACAACCAAGCATAGTCAAATTGATGAAAACCAAAGAGAAACAAAAAAAGTTTGAAAATACCCAGTGGAACTAAAAAACATTACCAAAAGCCCTGATGAAAAAAAAGAGAGGTTAACTACACAAATGAACAATATCAGGAATGAAAAAGTAACACCATTACAGATGCCACAGATGTTAAAAAGATAAGAGAATACTAATAACTTTATGTTCTTAACTGTGAGAGCTTATGTAAATAGACAAATTCCTTAAAAAACATGCCAAAACTGACATAAAAGTAACACAACATCTAAAGTGTTAAATTGATTCTATAATTTAAAATCTTCCTATCAGAGGACTTCCGGCCAAGATGGAGGCATAGGTAGGCACTATGTGCCTCCTTGCACAACCAAAAGACAGAAAAGAACAATTTAAAAACAAAAAAACAACCAGAACTGACAAAAAAATTGAATTTTATGGAAGTCTGACAACCAAAGAGTTAAAGACACGTTCGTCCAGACCGGCAAGGGGGGCAGAACCCGTGTGCAGCAAGACAGCGGTTTGTGAAGCCAGGTGCGCATACTGCAACAGGCTGGGGAGACACGGCTGGCGGACCTGGACCGGCGGGACTGAGGCCGGTGGAGCGGATGGTCCCACATTCGTGTGCAGATAAACTAGGAGAAAAAGTTGAGGAGCAGAGCAGACCTCGAAGCCCAGTGCTCCAGCGCAGGGAAATAAAACCTCCAACCACCAATTGAAAACACCTGTGGGGGCAGAGGTGGCAGTGGGAGGAATTCCCAGTCTCATAGGGGAGTTTGTTGGAGAGACCCACAGGGTTGTAGAATAAGCCTGCCCATGTGGGAATCAGCACCAGAAGGACCCAATTTGCTTGTGGGTAGCGAGCAGAGCAAGTGCCATTGTGCCCTTGCAGGGGGGCCCTTCCCCACAGAAAGCATCACAATGCAACCACGTGGGTTGCCCCACTCTGGTGAACACCTAAGGCTCCACCCCCTTATACGTAACAGGGGCACCAAGAGAAAAAAAAAGGCCCAAATGAAAAAGCAGATCAAAACTCCAGGAAAAATACAACTAAGCCACGAAGAGATAGCCAACCTATGAGATGCACAGTTCAAAACACTGGTAATCAGGATGCTCACAGAATTGGTTGAATATTGTCGCAAATCAGATGAAAAATTGAAGGATACGCTAAATGAAATGAGGGGAAATGTACAGGGAACCAATAGGGATGGGAAGGAAACTGGGACTCAAATCAATGGTGTGGACCAGAAGAAAGGAAGAAACATTCAACCAGAAAAGAATGAAGAAACAAGAATTCAAAAAAATGAGGAGAGGTTTAGGAACCTCCAGGACATCTTTAAAGGTCCCAACATCTGAGTCATAGGGGTGCCCGAAGGAAAAGAGGAAGAACAAGGGATTGAAAACTTATTTGAACAAACAATGAAGGAAAACTTCCCCAAACTGGAAAAGGAAATAGACTACCAGGAAGTCCAGAAAGCTCAGAGTCCCAAAGAAGTTGGGCCCAAGGAGGAACACACCAAGACACATCATAATTACATTACCCAAGATTAAAAATAAGGAGAGAATCTTAGAAGCAGCAAGAGAAAAGGAGACAATCACCTACAAAGGAGTTCCATAAGACTGTCAGCTGATTTCTCAAAAGAGACCTTACAGGCAAGAAGAGGCTGGAAAGTTTATCAAGTCAGGAAAGGCAAGGACCTACATCCAAGAATACTCCACCCAGCAAAGCTGTCATTTAGAATGGAAGGGCAGATAAAGTGCTTCTCAGATAAGGTCAAGTTCAAGGAGTTCATCATCACCCAGCCTTTGTTGTATGAAATGTTAAAGGGATTTATATAAGACGTGGAGAGTTATCAACAGGGGAGTGGGAGGGGGAGGGAGGGGGAAAAGGTACGGAAAAATAAGTGGCATAAATGGTAGGAGGAAAACAGACAGGGGGAGGTTACGAATGGTAAAGGAAACGTAGAAGCTGAGGAACTTATGTGTATGACCCGTGGACAGGAAGTAAAGAGGAGGAAAGTGTGGGATGGGTGTGGGGGGTGGAGAGGAATAAAGGGGGGGAAATGGAACAACTGTAAAAAAAGAAAAAGAAATAAATGTAAAGTTTAAAAAAAATTAAAAAATTATCTTCCTATCAAGAAAAAATTAGGCCCAGACAGCTTCACCAGTGAATTCTTTCAAACTTAAGGAACTTTATTCTTATAAGTAATGAATAGAGAAACACAAGGAATTCTTCCCAGCTTATTTTATGAGGCTAATAGAAGCCTGACACCAAAACTTAACAAAGACATTAGAAGAAAATTATGAGCCAATATATCTCATAAATATATATACAGAAATTCTATAGAGTATTAGCAAATTTGACCAAGTAAAATTTCTTAAACAAGGTTTAATACATTATGGCCAGGCAGGGTTTACTTCAGGAAAGAAAGGTTGGTTCGATATTTGAAAATCAACATAGTTTAACACACTGATATGTTTAATAAAAGAAAAATCATATGATTCTCTTGATAAACACAGAAAATGTATTTGTCTAAATTCATTCTTCATTTATGTAAAAAAGTCTTAACAAATGAAAAAGAGAACTTCCTCAACTTGATAAATAGCATTTATAGTAGGTGTTTTATATATGCTTGATACAAGGACAATATACAAAAAGCAATTATACTTTCAGCAATAAACAACTGGAAAATTTAAAATAATTAAATACAATTTAGTTTCAACAATAAACATCAAATATCCAGGTATAAATCTAACAGATGTGCAGTAACAACTACAAATTGCTGAGAGAAATGGAAGACCTTAACAAATGTAGACATATATTTATTAGTTGATAGATTCAATATTGATAAAATGTCAGTTTTCCCCAAATTACCATACAGATTCATAAATAAAATCCCAGCAAGAACTTTTCTTTTTTGGTGAGAATTAACAAGTTGATCCTAATATCTATAGGAAATGGAAAAAACATACAATAGCCAAGACAGTCTCAAAAAAATAGGAAAAAAGTTGGAGAATTAAAACTACAGAGTTCAAGATAGTGGCACTGACCTAAAAGATAAATAATAAAACAGAATACAGTCCAGAAAAACCACAAATATAATATCACCCAATTTATGATAAAAGTTCCTTGTAATTCAGATGGGAAGGACAGTGTTTTTAATCAATAGTGCTAGAACAACTGTGTACTTAAATGGGAAAAAAAATTAACCTTTATCCCTACCTCTCACCATACACAAAAATTAATTCAAGATAGAGCACACACTTAAAAATATAAATGATAAATCTGTAAAGCTTCTAAAGAAAACATAGGCCCTGGCTGGTGTGGCTCAGGGGACTGAGCACTGGCCTGTGAACCAAAGGATCGCAGGTTCGATTCCCGATCAGGGCACATGCCTGGGTTGCAGGCCAGGTCCCCAGTAGGGGGTATGCAAGAGGCAACCACACATTGATGTTTCCCTCTCTCTTTCTCCCTCCCTTCCCCTCTGTCAAAAAAGAAATAAAATCTTTTAAAAATATAAAAAATAAATAAAAGAAAATATAGGAGAATATCTTCAAGACCTTGGGAATAAGCAAAGATTTCTTTTCAAGATACAAAAAAGCATTAATCATAAAGATAAAGGTCAAAAATCTTGTAGAAAAATGGTGAGAATCATAAATATGGGGAAAATCATAAATAATCAATCTAAAAAGATTAAAAATGTTCACATACACTCATACTTAAAGAAATAAGAAAATACTGTAATACCATTTTCATGTATTAGATTGGTAAAAATTAAAAAGCATGACAAGACATTCTGTTGGCTATGCTGTGGAAGGGGAAACAGGCACTCTTATATATTGCGAGTGGGAATGAAAACTGGTACAACAGCCCCACAGGGGAATTTAGTAATACCCATTAAAACTGCATATGTACTTACCTCTGACCCAGCAATCCCACTTCTAGAAATCTACCCTGAAGATATGCCTCCAAGCAATACAAAAATACACATATATAAAATTATTTATTGGAGGACTATTTACAGTAGCAAAATATTGTAAATGACCTAAATGTCCATAATATGAGAGTGGCTGAATAAACTATGGTAAATCCATAAATATACTGGAATATTTATTATGTAACTTATATAAACAAAAGCTATGAGTATTTCTTTGAATTGTGATGGAGTAATGTCCAGGATATATCATTAAGTGAAAGCAGCAATGTTCAAAAGAGTATGCTATTTTTAATGCAAAAAAAGAGGTCACTCAAAAGAATACATGTATCTTCTCATTTGTACAAAATAGCAGAAGGATAAATCAGAGACTAATGAGGTTAATTATGTATAGGGAGTAGCCAGGAACCACATTAATGTTTTCATACTCAAAATACTGTGACATTCAATAATCAACCAGGACGTGGGGAAACCCAAAGTGTAACACACAAAGCTAAATGAATGAAAAGTAAGTAACAAAACTACACTGAAGAAGTTGGCAAAGAACTAAATTGAAAACAGTTTTTGACTATATATCCGTAAGGTTAAGGAAAAAAGTTGCAGACAAATACTTCACTGTAGTTAGTAAATTTGTTGTTCACATGAGTATGAGTTAGCAATTCTGAAACCACTTTACATTTATTCTAGGATATGAGGAAAAAAAAATAATGACACTAGAAATTGGTTTCTCATCATTGGAGGAAGAAGTTACAAATAAGGAAATGGCCAAACCTGACGCAAAACAGTTCTCAGGTCTTGAATGTTTCTGCACATCTTGCTATAAGAAGCACTAAGTGCTATTATTTTGTACTATTTCTTCAAGATGTTTGTATAGTGAACAGCCTTGAGAGACAGATATTCTCTCTTCAGAGCAAAGGGCAAGCATGCTTATTACCCATTATATAAGATTCAGGTTCCCTAGAGTCATGAGAGCATACGCATACTTATGTATTTGCATCACCCCACAGGTGCAACTGAGCCAGTACAAGAAAATACAGATACTTTGGCTCTTGCTATGAACAATCAACCATCTTTTATCTCTGACCCAAAAGTCACGCATCTTCTGCCAGCATCTGAAAATGTGTAAAGTTAACTTGCTAAATTACAAGTAGGGCAAAAACTCAGATACTTCACAGTTCTTGACAAAATCCTGTAGCACTGGATTAGAAGTGACAGTATGAGTAGGAACCAGTGGTTTTTCAATGTATACAAATAGGTAGATAAATAGATATAGATGTGTATATACACATCTGTCTATTTTCTAGTTCTCTCCACTGACAAAAACTAGAGCAATTACACACAAGTAGCAATGAGCAAACCTAGTGACCAGAGCTTGGTTTATAAATCCACTCTGCAATAAAAGAAACCAGGGTTCCTTGGAAAATTGCTGATTCCAGGGTTGGAGGAGATAAAACTTCAAGATAAGCCTGGAACGTTTTGTTGCCAGAAAGAAAGAAAGCATTAAAAAATGATGGCATGTTGAAAGGACACAGGAGTCAATTGAAGGAGTCCCTAATGGCCAAATCTGGGACAATTTAGCAATAAAATATATAATAATAATAATAATGAGCCCTGGCTAGTGTGGCTCAGTGGATTGAGTGCCGGCCTGCAAACCGAGGGGTCGCAGGTTCGTTTCCTGGTCGGGGCACATGTCTGGGTTGTGGGCCAGGTCCCCAGTGTGGGGCTCTTGAGAGGCAACCACACACTGATGTTTCTTTCCCTCTCTCCTTTCCTTCCCCTCTGTTTAAAAATAAATAAATAAAAATTAAAATAATAATAATAATGAATTAAAACTCAGAATAAAATAAATGTTCATGAGTACATGGGGACTAAGAATACTTCTCCCCTATAGTAGAATTTAAATTAATAAATGCAGGAGTCATGGAAAGAGAAAATCATTGCAAGGCAAACATCAGAGTAATAATTATTTCATACAAGAATTACCAATGAGTTTAATGGGTGAAAGTACGATGAGAAATATTACTTTTGCATAGTCTCAAAGCATATCCTCACAAGATACTAATTAAAAAGGGAAAACAGTAATTTTTCATAGGAGAGACATGGCACCCACCACCAGTTAATTTGTAATAGCCAAAATTTGGAAACTATCAAATATCCATCAACAATGTAATCTATTACTAAATTGCAATATATCCCCAAATGTAATGAGCACTAAGTACAATTACACTCAACAGCATGGATGACTCTCAGATATGATGTGGAACAAAAGAAGCCAGACATACAGAAAAAAGCACATGTTATATAATTTCATTTATAAATGAAGTTCAAGAATAACTATAACTAATTGAGATAGGTTTCAGATTAGTGATTCTGGGAAGGAAATAATTAGGAAGGGGTATGAGTGAAACTTTTGGGAGTGTGGGCACAGTCCTTTATATCAATTTAGGAAATTGTTATACAGCTGTATACTTAAATTTTGTGTACTTTACCGTATGCTGTATCTCATGAAAATGTTTTAAAAACTATCAGCCCTGGCTGGTGTTGCTCAGTGGATTCAGCACGGGTCTGCGAACCAAAAGGTCGCAGGTTCAATTCCCAGTCAGGGCGTGTGCCTCCGCTGCAGGCCAGGTCCCAGTTGGGGGTGTGCAAGAGGAAACAAACCAATGTATTTCTTGCATATCCATGTTTCTCTCCCTCTCTTTCTCCCTCCCTTCCCCACTCTCTAGAAATAAATAAATAAATAAAATCTTAAAAAAAAAACCTATCAGAACCATGTTTTGGTAAGCTATAGAACAATAAAATGTTTCAAACACTGCTGTGCAAGTATAAGTTTGTGCAACACTTTAGTAAATATTTTGGCATTATTTAGCAAAGTGAAAGATATCACATGATCCGGCAATTCCATTGGTAGATAGATAAATTCATGCATACGCACCTTATGTAAAAGAATGCTTGTGGCAGCACTGTTATAAAGTCAAACAAACAAACTAGAAATAACTCAAATGTCCGTCATTACTAGAAAGGGTAAGTAATAGTGGATCAAAGGAGGAAAACAATATAGCAAAGGAAAATGAACCATTATTAAAACTAATACAGAAAATTCTCAAAAACATAGTTGTACAAATAAGTAAAAATTCATATAAAAGAACATATAAAGGACGGCATTCATATAAAGTTTAAAAACCAAGGAAAACTACAATATAATGCTTAAAGAAGTATACATAAGTGAAAAAAAAGCCTTCATACATTTATACAGTCACAAAAATCACAGAACCACTACGGGAACGTAAAGCTAGAGATAACCCACAATCAAAGAAACAGGGCCGCATAACCAGGGCACAAGCATCGCATACCACAGTATTCACAGGCACCCCCACCTGCTCTCTATAGCACACCGAAACACAATCACACCCCAACGGGGTCAAACCCTATCTTATCTACCGAGCCAGAAGCTCCCAACACACCCTGACGTACAAAGTCGCACATACCCCTCCTCCCTTCAACCCCCGCACCGCGCCCCCCCCCACACCGGGTACTGTCTAGTCACACCAGTAGTCACAGGCTCCCAGACTGTGCTGCACACGGTAATTATTGGAACAGCAAGTCACCACCACAAGATCAGTCACCACATACCACCATATAGACATAATAACACAATTTGAATCTGACCTCCGCCGTACCAAGCCGAAGCTCCGGTTCCGGCCCCGCCCCTTCCTCGGCTTCCTCACTTCAGGCCTTCAGAGCTTCCAAAGCAACAGAAGCTTCCTCCACAGCACTGTAATAGTTGCAGGTGAAGACCTGTGGCTCCCGTCAGCGCGTGACTTCGGGCTGAATTCACGCGAGAATCACGTTATGCCGAGGAGTCCTCTGGGAAATGCAGTCAGAGACTTACCTGAGGCGGGGAAGAGGGCTCTTTATCGTCCGGATTCCGTCAGAGCTTAACTGAGGCCCCGCGGAGACAATTACGTCCTCTCATCAAACAGCTCACAGGAGGCCTCATAGAGCCCGGCTCTGCCTCAGGCCGAGCGTCTGAAAAAGGCCGCTCCGGCGCGTTTGAAAAGGACTAGGTTAAGTGAACCTCGTTACTATCCACGGTAGTTGAACAGGCTTTCAAAAGAGGAGAGCTGGTTTGTAAGGGAAGATAATACGCACCGCCGACCCTTCTGGGAAATGTAGTTCGGGGCAGTGAACGCGGTGGATGCACTGTTTGATTCTTCACAGTCTACGCCTAGCTACATTCCGGGGATTTCTGGGAACATCACTGCAGCCAAGGAGTACACAGTTTCCGGAGTCGCCGTTTCGGCCATGTTCCTGTGTGACTTTGGCTTGGGGTTCTTCACTACAGAGGACTTGTGGGACCTAAGCATCTGAGTCCCAGAGCCGGTCTGGGAGGCTGAAAGGAAGGAAACTTGGAAATTACAAAAGGATTGGGAAGGCTGGTGGGGAGGAACCGCTAAACGTGGAACGGGGTGCTGGAGGCGAAGGGGGACGAGTTTCCGAAATTGCGAAAGGGGCTGATATTCTGAGCTACTGACTTGTGTGTGAATGTCCCAGCCTGAGGATAAGGCGACGGAGAGGCAGGCTTTGCAGAATGAAGGGAATTGAGAGTCTGGGTGTGCGTGACATAGGGTGTTGGGAGTCACAGAGAGGGAGAAACTGGATTCAGGATTTTTTTATGTGGGTGTGTGTGTAATTGAAAGTTTAAGTGAGTATCTCTGTATATGTCATTGGGCTTGTATTTTGGGGAGTAATCTTTGAGCCTCCTGAAGGATAGCTCTTCCTGGAGTGTTTTTTAAAAGACTTGATGGGAGAAAGGTTACACAGTTGAGCTAATAAATATGATTTAAAGCTAGACTTTTATGAAAAACTAGGAGCATCTTTTATGGAATAGAAATAAAAAGTGTTTTCTTTAAAAAAAAAAAAAAAGCCAGTTTCAAAAAGGAACTTTTGCTCTTGCTTAGTGCACAGACCCTGGAGACAGCCTTCAATCTTACGGGTTCTTTTCGAGTCCTGGGGAAAGGCTGTAGGTCTAAGGGATATAAGTCTAAGGTCTAAGGGAGCTGATTTGTGAAGTCCTGGACTAAGAAAGAACTTTAAAAGTTTGAAGGGTAATGTCGACCGTGACAAATATAAGAGAAGTGATATGGCTTACAGAGCTCTAGGAATGTAAATTTGAGTATACTCAAGGAGACTCTTCAGATCAACTGATTTACTAATTCTCTCTAGTTACCTCTAGGCCAGATGCATTTTGTTAAGTATAAAAATAATTTTTTTCTAACTGCAAGGATGCTTTCTCCAAATAATTTATTGCAGTTACTTTTAATGTTTTAAAATTGATTTTAAGAGAGGGAGAAACATTGATTTGTTGTTCCACTTATTTATTCATTAATTGATTTTTTTAATTACACAAAACTTTTATTACTTATATAAAATATATGAAATTTCATTGCTATTCTTCTTTTAAAAATTATTTTATTGTTGTTCAATTACAGTTGTCTGCATTTACCCCCCACCCTCGACCCCAGGCAAACCCACCTCCCTCCTTTGCTTCCACCCTCCCCCTTGGTTTTGTCCATGTGTCCTTTATAGCAGTTCCTGAATACCCTTGTCCCCATTATCCCCTTCCCCCTCCCCTCTGGTTATTGTCAGATTGTTCTAAATTTCAATGTCTCTGGTTATATTTTGTTTCTCTGGTTATATTTTGCTTGCTTACCTCACAAGCGTTTTGGCTGTGACTGATCCGAATTCCCCGGTAGCTGATCTGGCCTCGGTGCCTTCTCTCATATAAATCCCTTTATATAAGTCCTTATATAAATCCCTTTAACATTTCATATAGTAAAGGCTGCATGATGATGTACTCCTTGAACTTAACCTTATCTGAGAAGCACTTTATCTCCCCTTCCATTCTAAATGAAAGTTTTGCTTGATAGAGTATTTTTGGTTGTAGGTCCTTGCTTTTCATGATTTGAAATATTTCTCTCCAGCCCCTTCTTGCTTGGAAGGTCTCCTTTGAGAAATCCGCTGACAGTCTTATGGGAATTCCTTTGTAGGTAACTGTCTTCTTTTCTCTTGCTGCTTGTAAGATTCTTTTCTTATTCTTAATCTTGGGTAACGTTATTATGATGTGCCTTGGTGTGTTCCTCTTTGGGTCCCGCTTCTTTGGGGTTCTCTGAGCTTCTTGGACTTCCTGGAAGTCTATTTCCTTTGCCAGATTTGGGAAGTTCTCGTTCATTATCTGTTCAAAAATACGTTCAATTTCTTGGTGTTCCTCTTGTCCTTCTGGCAGCCCTATGATCTGGATGTTGGGTCATTTACAAATGTCTCTGAGGTTCCTGAGTCCCTCCTCATTTTTTTGAATTCTTGTTTCTTCCTTCTGGTCCACCCTATTGGTTTGAGTCCCAGCTTCCTTTTTTTCCCTATTGGTTTCCTATATATCTTCCCTCATTATCTTTAGCATATTCTTCATTTGTTCATTTATTTGCGTCCACCTTTCTTCCAATTTTGTGAGCATCCTGATTACCAGTGTTTTAAACTGAGCATCTAATAGATTGGCTATCTCTTCATCCGTTAGTTGTAATTTGTTCTGCTCTTTCATTTTGGCCATTTTCATTCTTTTTTTTTTTTTTTAATTTATTTTCAGAGAGAGGAGAAGGGAGGGAGAAAGAGCAATGTATGGTTGCCTCTCACATGGCCCTCACTGGGGGCCTGGCCCACAACCCAGGCATGTGCCCCGACTGTGAATCGAACCGGGACCCTCTGGTTCCCAGCCCGCGCTCAATCCACTGAGCTACACCAGCTGGGCGGCCATTTTCATTCTTTTTAGCTCAGCACACCTGTTACTTTTAATGGGTCGGCGTTTTAGGTGTTCGCTGGTGCATGGCAACCTGGGTCGTTTTTTTGTGACCTTTCCTCTAGGGGAGGGGCCTGGGAGGGAGCAATGGCGCCTGCTCCATTCACTGCCGCACCCGATCACCTTCCGCTCCCTAGTTCCCCTCTGCCTTTTCCGCCAGTCTCGGCCCTGGTTCCCACTGGCCTCTCCAGTTACGCTGGTTGCGGGCTTTACTTGTTTCTTGTGGCCGCACTTTGGCCAGGCATTCGTGGCATGAGTCCCTCTGGGCAAACTGCCTCTTGCTCCGCGTCTCTGCTCGGTTCTGCCCTGCTTACCGGCCTGGATGTATGTCCTCTCCAACTTCCTGGGTGTCGGACTTCCCTTTGGTCGATTTTGTCCATTCTGGTTTTTTATTTTTGCTATTGAGTTTGTTGTTTAAACTCTCTGGTTGTGAGCAGTGGTGCAGTGCATCCACCTATGCCTCCATCTTGGCGGAAGTCCTAATTGATTGATTCTTATATGTAACCTAGTAGGAGATGAACCCATAACCTTGGGCTGTTGCAAGGACACTAACCAACTGAGCTACCTAGCCAGGGCTAATGTAATTTTAAATAAAAATATATACAAACAAAACCTTGCAATAGGATTAAATGCTTAAGAATAATTTTAGCAATAAATAATTTAAAAGTTTAAAACACTACTGAAAGGCAAAAAAAAAAAAGCCTTAGTAAACAAAAAATGTCCTTGAAAAAAAATCCTTAACATAAACATTTTAAATTAATTTAAGAATTTAACATTATCCCATTTAAAAATAATATATTTTTCTAAGTACGGGTTTTTCTAAAGTTCAAGTGGAAAAAATAAAGGTTAGAATAGACAGTATATCTGGAAGAAAAATGCAGTATGGGGCAGTTGGGGCTAAGTCTTACCAAATTACAAACTGTATCCTTAAACTTCAGAAACTGAAATATGGGATTCATCTGACTGGACAGACCAGTAGAACACAAGAGAGAATCCAAAAATAGAACCAAATAAAGGATTTTAGTGTATAGTGAATGAGGCATTCACATCAATTGGGAAAGATGGACTTTTCAAGAAAGGTACTAAGGACAATTTGATAGCCTTTCTGGAGAGAGAGAATGAGAGAATGAGAATGGAATACTAGTGTCTTTGTCTCACTTTGGTGTCAAAGTAATGCTGACCTTGTAAAATAAGTTAGGACAAGTTTACATCTCTTTTAACATTTTAGAAGAATTTGAGAAGGATGAATGTTGATGCTTCTTTAAATGTTTAATAGAATTGAGCAGTGAAGCCATCTGGTCCAGACATTTCTTTGTTGGGAGGTTTGATCACTTCTTCAGTTTTCTTGCTAGTTATAGGTCTGCTCAGAATTTCTATTCATGATTCAGTTTTGGTAAGTTGTGTTTCTAGGAATTTATTTCATATAGGTTATCCATTTTTTGGTGTACAGTTGTTATAGTATTCTCTAATAATCCTTTTTATGTCTTTAAAATTGGTAGTAATGTCCCCTTTGAATTTGTTTTACTAATTTGAGTCTGTTTTTCTTAGTCAATGTTATCAATTTTTTTCAAATAACTTTTAGTTTCATTGATCAAATTGTTTTTCTAATGTTTTATTTATCTCTGCTCCAAACTTTATTTTCTTCTCTTTTCTAGTTAAGGGTTTAGTTTCCTCCTATTTTCCTAGTTTCTTAGGCTGTAACCTTAGTTGTTGATTCAAGTTCTATGTGTTTAAACTTTCAACTTTCTTCTTAGCACTGCTTTTGCTGCATCCCATAAGTTTTGATATGGTCAGTTTTCATTTGTTTCAAAATATTTTAAAAATGTTCTTTGTGATTTCTTCTTTGACCCTTGTTTAAGAGTGTGATGTTTAATTTCTTATTTGAAATTTTCTACTTTTCTGCTGTTACTGATGTCTAGTTTCATTCAATTACATGTAATTTGAAATTGTATTTTGTATCATTCAACCTTTTAAAATTTATCAAGACTTTTGTTATTTTTAAAATATTTTATTTATTTTTAGAAAGATGGGAAAGGAGAAAAAAGAAACATCAACATGTGGTTGCCTCTTGCACAGCCCCTAATGGGGACCTGACGTGCAACTCAGGCATGTGCCCTGACTGGAATCGAACTGGCAATCCTTTGGTTCGCAAGCTGGCACTCAATCCACTGAGCCACACCAGCCATGGCCAGACATATATTTCTTACTGTTCTGGAAGCGGCAAAGTCCCAAGATCAAAGTGCTGACAGATTTGGTTCCTGGTGAAGGTCCACATGGCCTTTGCTTGGTACATACACAAGGAGAGATGTCTCTTTGTCTCTCCCTCTTATAAGAGGAAGAAACTTCCCATTATGAGTGTCCTACCTTCATAACCTAATGTAAATCCAATTACTTTCATATGTCAACCTCCAAATACCATCACACAGGGAAATTAGGGCTTCAACATAAACTGTGGGAGATGGAAACATTCAGTCCATAATAGGGATTTCTTGTATTCAAATATTAAACCTTTCTTAATGTAATAGTATTAAACAGAGATGGGCTTCAAATTACTTTGTTCAGAATCCTTATCCTGAAGGACATGTATCTTAATTTGAATAAATGCAAAGGCGTACTTTGGGGGCAGAATGAAAATATCATAAATGTCACTTCTTCCAAAATAAATGTATAAATTTAATACAATACTAATTAGAATGCCCAAGGGCTTTTGTAATTTGAGAAAACTATCTTCATTTACATGGAAATAAAATTAAGAGTAGGAATTAAAATTGAAAGGGGGATTTACTATGCAATATCAAAATACTATAATAAAGGTGATGTTAAACTGATGTGGTATTAATATAGGAACAGAAAAATGGATTAGTGAAACTAGATAATATAGAAATGTCTTGGTATAAATGAAAATACAAGGTAGTTTTCAGTTGAATGAGAAGATCATGTGGGTAAATGACTTACACAGCAAAGTTTCCATTGACTAGGGAAAGGATGCTCTCACTAAAGGGGTAAGAACAGGTCTTTTACTCTGGACCCTAGCCAGGTAACTCACTTGGTTAGAGCGTCATCCCTATAAACCAGGGTTGTGGGTTCCATCCTGGGTCAGAGCACATGCAGGAGTAAACCAATCAGTGCACAGGTGAGTGGAACAACAAATTGATGTTTCTCCTCCACTCCCTTCCCCACCTCTAAAATCATTTAAAAAATTGTTCCCACTGACTGGTATATGGAAAGATGACCTTACATTTACCTTTCTATCACAGCTTCCTTGAAGAAAATTACATTGTAAATCCCTCATTTGTAGCCTTTTTCTGAATGGGGAGAGCTGTAAACTGAGACGTGTACATTGACAGCCTATGTGACTAAGGCATTATAAATCTTGGGGAAACCAAGGCAGTAGAGTGGTTTCCCTGTACCTAAGTAGGTATCAGTGTTACAACTGAGTGTGCCCCATGTGATGGTGACACACCATGAACATGCACTGGTGGATTATTGTAAAATGTCCTGAATGAGAATATTGTTTCCCAGTACTGAGGTCCCAGCTGTGCTTACTTGAGCAGTTGCACAACTAACAAACATATTGTGAAGGTGTTTCCTTGTCAGGACAAACCTGCCAATAAAATTCAGGGTTAACACCTATTCTATTTGACTGCCACTTCAAATTTTTGATTGCTGCTGGTGTTAAGAGCTGTGTGACTGGATGTTGAACATATAAATTATTTTAATGAATTGTGCTTGTACAACAGAAACCCATCTGGAAGAAAATTACCATGAACCTCGTTTTATATGACATTAAAAATTAAATTTTACATAGATTATTTACATATTGAAAAAAACAATAAAGAGCTCTCAAGGCAACCTAAAAAATAATATATACAATCTAGATTAAAAATATCTAATTCATAAGCTTAAAAAATACATACTTGGTTACATAAAAATTTTAAATATTTTAATGGAAGTCATTTTTATAACAAAAATTAGACAAACTCCTAAGATTTAATATATGAAAGTCTTCAAATTTGATGAAAAGATACATAAAATATAGGAAAATGGGTTAACAATATCGAAATTTATAAAGAAGCAAATCTAGGAGGTGAGGTTTATGCTCATCAGACAAGCATGAATTTGAGTAGTTTAATACCATATATTACAGGGCTAGATGTCTTCATTTTAAAAGTTATTGGGGTGACATTGGTTAATGAAATTGTTTCAAATGTACAATTCTTTGATACATGATTTGTATATTGCAGTGTGTGCCCACCACCCAGTCAAATCTGCAGTCCCCATATATTTGGCTCCCTTTACCCTTAACTACCCACCCCTCCATCCTCCTAGGTTAGTTTCTGTTGTACAGGCACCTCTGGTAACCATCATACAGTTTTCTTGTTTGTTACTTTCAGTTTTATGTCCTATATATGAGTGAAATCACATGGCTCTTGACTTTTTCTGACTTACTTTGCTTAGCAGATATTCTCAAGATCCATCCATGTTGTCACAAATGGCAATATTTCATCTTTTCTTATGATTGAGTAGGTAGTCCACTGCATGTATGTTCATACTCTTTCCTTATCTTTTTAAAATCGACTGACAGTATCTATTAAAATTTTAAAATAGCATATATATCTTTTGATATGTCTACTAACCTCTTGCCTATATTCTACTCACCAGCAATCAAAATACCTAACATGTAAGGGCCAATTACAAGGGTATTTACTGTACTGTAGTTTGTAGATCTTGTTGCAATAATTAGCAACAAGATGAATCTATATGGAGATGGCTGAGTAAATTTATAGTACATAACATCACAGATACTGTGCAGCAATTGCTCATCTTACTTTATCTGACTATTATAATTATTCCTGATGCTGGGTCTTGGCACTGGCCACTTATAGGCAGCAAAAGGTAGTGTTCCTAGTTTGGCCTGCTTGAGTTCCTAGTTCTTCTGGTGACTTCACAGGTATACAAGCACAAGGGCAGAGCACTTAAGGATTATGAGAGAATTTTTACTGAAGAAAGAAATAGAAGAGAACTTAGATTCATGTTGATATACATGTATGTTGTTTGGGTACATTACCTCAGAAAATCAACCACTGGTATTTATAATCTTATTGCAAGACTAACCCTCAAAAATGCTAACAACAAGCAGTGTAGTGTACAGTGATATTAGCACTTTATTGAGTTTAAAAAATTCATACATGTGAAATCAATCTGAGGTCATTTTTATCACTATTTAAAAACAGCACTAACAGCTTTCTATATGTCAAGTTGTTGTGAAAAGAGATCAAGTATTCCTTTCCAAAATCCTAAAAAAAGATTTGCTCCAAATAAAATACTGTTTAAGTCCATGTCTCTCTTTAGCACTTTTTCTCTAAGAAAACAAATGAGGTGGGGGTGGCATTGATTATGTCTGGCAGAATTGAGAAAAAAACAGTCTGAGGTTAAAATTGAGACTGAAATGCAAGGGTGGATGTTTTTACTCAGTAGCATATTAAAAAATTTGCATAACATGGTTTCCTCATTTTGAAGTCTATTTTCCATTGCCAATACTGGTTATATGGAGTATTAAAATTTCTGATAAATGTTTCAGTGAAAATGAATGCTTTTTACCAGATCTGTGCATGTATTTTTTTTTTTTTAAGATCTTATTTATTTATTTTCAGAGAGAGAAGGGAGGGAGAAAGAGCAATGTATGGTTGCCTCTCACATGGCCCTCACTGGGGACCTGCCCCGCAACCCAGGCATGTGCCCCGACTGGGAATCGAACCGGGACCCTCTGGTTCCCAGCCCGTGCTCAATCCACTGAGCTACACCAGCCAGGCTCTGTGTATGTATTCTTAAATGTGATCCTTAAATACATGTGATTCAACCAACCTGTTGCAAAATCATGCTATAACTTCTGAATAGAAACTATACACAGTGATGTGACATGTGAGAGTAAATAATTGAACTGTTAAGCTACCATCACAATTTTTTTCATATTTTAAATAGATAATTTTAGAAATATTTTAAATAAAATATTAGCATCTGACTGAGAATGTGAGTCCATTTAAACATGTACTTCATGTACAGCTTCCCTACTATTATCTCTATCTTTGTAATTTGCAGAAGTTCAAAGGAAATAGCACAGAAATAAATTAAGCACATATACTGACACAACCTAGAATTAGCTAACATTTTGTTATGGTTACCTGAAAATTTTATTTCTTTTTAATAAGAGATATTAAGATACAAAACTGAAATATTCTTTAACTACCATACTTGATCCCATTTCCCATCCCCTCCTTTCTAGAGGCAACCACTTTTGGAACTGAGTGTGTATCCTTCCAATCCATTCTTCATAGTTTTACATAAAAATGTTCATCTATAACCACTGCTTAATACTGGTGTTGGTTACTGGTGATTTCATTCAAATTCACACAGGTATCATTATAATATACTCATCACTTTCATTTTTCTTCACTGTACATGATTTTTCAGATTTTTTCTTGTTAATAGGTATATATTTAATTTGTATTTAACTACTAGAGAATATTCTACTGTATAACTATAATTTATTCAACCATTTTACAAGAGACAGATGTTTCCAATATTTTGCTAATATAATTCATGCTGCAATGAACAAAAAGGTATGACTCCCTGGGTACATGTATCAGTTTCTTGGGTATATGTAAATATACTCAAAGGGAGTATTCTGGAATCAGTTTTAGAAGTTTTTTCCTACTACAAGGCATTAAAAATATTCTCCTATAAAATTCTCACATTACTATTTTGCATTCTAGCCTTCAATATTATTTGGGTTCATAATAAATACATATTTTAATATATGACAGCAAATATTTTTCCATATGAAGAGTCAATTACCCTGAGACCATTTTTGACTCATGCATGACTTCCCTACCAACTTGTGATACCACATCTGTCAATTACCAATTCCTCATAAAGGCATGCATATATTTCAGGATACAACCTGTTTTTCATATAACTGATGATTATGCATATAGCAAAACATATAACATGAATGACAATTTTTTCTCTTTATTATAAATCTTTATACCTCTCATGTTTTTGTCTTAATGCATCAGGCAGGCCTTCCAAAACCATGTTGATCAGTGTCCAGGACTGGATCCTTACTTCAATGAAAATGCTCCTAAGAAGTACAGCATTAAAAATGTTGTTGGGGCTCTGCAGGTATGTTTTCATAACATCATACTTTTTATTTAAAATCTCAGTATTTTAAGTTTGAATTGCTGAAGGATTTTTCACATTCATTCACTTTATAGTAAGATGGGTTTTCTAATATGCTATAAAGTATGAATTCTGTTGAGGGTTTTCCTAAATTCAAGACATTCATAGAGCTTTAATGAGTATGAATTCTCTGGTGTCTAATGTAATGTGACTTCTGGCTGAAAGCTTTCCCACATTCACTACACTGATAAGGCTTTTCTCCAGTATGAATTCTCATATGTAGAGCAAGAGTTGAGAATTGAGAGAAGGCTTTCCCACAGTCATTACAACCATAAGGCTTCTCACCTGTATGGCTTCTCATATGTACAGTAAGAGATGAGCTTTGACAGAAGGCTTTCCCACATATTTTACATTCATAAGGTTTATCACCTGTATGAATTCTCACATGTACTATAAGTGATGTAATTCTAGAGAAGGCTTTTCCACATTTATTACATTCATAGGGCTTCTCTCCAGTATGAATGTTGTGATGTTTAATGAGATATTGCTTCTGCCTAAAGATTGTTCCACATTCATTACATTTATATGGTTTCTCTCCAATATGAATTTTCTCATGCTCAGTGAGATTTGATTTGCTACTGAAGGCTTTCCCACATTCCTTACATACATAGGGTTTCTCTCCTGTATGACTTCTCTGGTGTCTAGTGAGGCTTGACTTCTGAATGAAAGCTTTCCCACACCCTTTACATTCATAAGGTTTCTCTCCAGTATGTATTCTTTGATGGATAATGAGGTTTTCCTTCTGGCTAAAACGTTTTCCACACTCATTACATTTAAAGGGTTTCTTTCCGCTATGAGTATTCTGGTGTTTAATGAGGTACTGCTTCTGGCTGAACGTTCTTCCACATTGATTACATTCAAATGGTTTCTCCCCCGTATGAATTTTCTCATGCTCAGTGAGAGATGATTTGCCATACAATTTGTTTCCAGTATGATTACTCTGGTGCTTCATAAGACTTGGCATCTGAATAGAAGCTCTCTCACATTCATAAGGTTTCTCTTCAGTATGATATTTCTGATGTGAAAGGAAGTTTCCCTTCTGGCTAAAGGCCTTTTCACATTTGCTACATTTATATGGTTTCTTTCCTGTGTGACTTCTCAAATGTAGACTAAGAGATGAGACTCGAGAGAATACTTTACCACATTCATTACATTCATGTGATTTCTCTCCTGTATGCATTTTCTTATGCTCTATGAGATTTTGCTTCAGACTAAAGGTTTTTCCACATTCATTACACTGGTAAGTTGTCTCTCTAGTATGAATTTGATTATGCTGAAGGATATCTGATTCAGTCTGAAGGCTCTCCAACATTGTTATCATGCAGATACTGTCTCTGATAAGACTTCTTTAGTATCTCTTGATGTGTCACATAGATGAAAGCTTTTGTACATTCACTAAATTCATGTGGTTTTTCTCCAATATCAATTCTCAGGTACCTCATGAAGCTGAATTTACAATGGAAATCTCTTCACATTGGTTATCCAGAGATTAGGTTATTATAAAACAACTAAATATAGCATTCTAATTACATTCTTAATGACTTTTTCTTAGCTTCTCTCATATTTAAGTATAAATTATGTTACAAACTCTTTTAAATTGAGTATCATACATATAGGTGTAATCTTAACAACTTAAAGACTGCTCACGAGTTTTCTTGTGTTTCGCGTGCCATCTGTTATGGACCTTAGATGTCAACACACTGTCTTGTCCATATCGAATGAAGCGATGGAAACCGTGCAGGTCAATCGACGAAAAACTATATAACTGCACGAATCCATAAAGCATTGCAGTTACATTGTATTTTGGTCATTCGAATAGTCTTCGTCTTCAAGTTTTCCCAAAAACGTGCGGTCCCTGGTGTATGTCTTAGAGATTTCTATGCAGTACGTGATGTGTTAAGAATCAATGTCTATGATCAGATGAAATACTTTTGTTTCCCAGGTTTTCTGAGTTCTTCCTTAGCTTTCATGGAGAAGGACGAGACTTTACGTCTTTCATGATGTAGCTTTATAAATTTCTCAGGTATCTTCTAGAAAGGAGTATAAAAAAATAATCATTGAAGAGTTAATAACAGTAAAATATTTAGTGTGGGCATGTAGTAAACATCCAATAAAGCAGCTATCATGAAAATCAGTAACATTTGTGAATTGTTCCACTATTATTAGTAAAAATTCAAAAATATTCTATTATAAATAAACTCTATTTCAAACCTACCTTAGCAGTATAAAAAAGAAAGCTCAAATACAAATGCCATTAATGGGTGCATGTAGCTTAAACTGCTTATAACGTAATCTTACATAACTTAGTAAAATAAAACATCTTTATGTGGCAGATGACAGGATGAAAGGACAAATGTAAAATTGGGAGAGCCTAGACTGAAGGGATACAAATAAAATGAACAGAAGTATTATTATAGACGATGTGAGGTTAAATAAGATACAACCATGCCCTGCAGTCAACAAGGAACTGCATATATGACAGTGGTCCTATAACAGTGGGTCTGCAACTTTTTTGGCACCAGGGACTAGTTTCGTGGAAGACAATTTTTCCACAGACTGGGGTGATTCAAGGGCATTACATTCAAGCTCACCTGCTGTGCAGAGCGGTTCCTAACAGGCCAGGACTGGTACTGGTCTGTTAGCCTAGAGGTTAGAGACCCCTGGTTATATAATATAGGTTATATAATATAACATGTATAACCAGTGTGTAAAAGGCTACACCATCTAGGTTTGTGTAAGTACACTTTATGATGTCTGTACAATGATAAAATCATTTCTCAAAATGTATCTCTGAAGCGTTTCTCAAAATGTATCTCTCTTGGTAAGTGGTGCATGACTGTATTTATTTCTACATCTTCCTTGTACTCCATTAAAATGATAGTAAGGGGCGAAAGGAAACACATACTCATACAAATTAAAAGGTTGAGGAGTAATCACTGGATTAAAAGTATTAAGAAATTCTGAAAGGAAGACAAATAAAGGACTATAAATTAACTGCAGAATTCAGTGACTTAAATAAAATGCCCGCAAATGAGGATGACACCTAAAAGTGAGGATATTTAGTCCTGGCAGGGTAAGCTCAGTTGGTTGGAGTATGTCCCATGCACTAAAAAATAAACTTGCAGGTTTAATGCCCAGTCAGAGCACATACCTACCATATTTTTCAGACTGTAAGACGCACTTCTCCCCCAAATTTCAGGGGAAAATGAGGGTGCGTCTTATAGTCCGAATGTAGCTTAATTATAGTCTGAATGTTATTTATGTTATTAAATAATTTTTGCTTCAAAAAATTTTTGTCCTGTTTTCCTCCTCTAAAACCTAGGTGCATCTTGTGGCCCAAAAAATATGGTAGATTGCAGATTCAATCCCAAGTAGGGGCGTGCACGGTAGGCAACCAATTGATGTTTCTCTCTAACATTAATGTTTCTCTCTCCCAAAATCAATAAATATATCCTCAGCTGAGGATGAAATTAAATAAATAAATAAATAAATAAAGGATAGGTAATTTGTAATACAGCTGTCAACAGAAAGGCTCTATAACTAGAGAAACTGGGTGAATCTGAAAGGTGAGGCTTAAATAAATTGATTATAAAAAGAGGAGCTGATCCAGACAAAGTATAATAAAGTCTCCAAATTTAGTAATGACAAGCAAAGTAGATAAGAAAGAAAAGAAAGAGATGAGTAAAAGTTTAAATATAGAAGAGGGTCCCAACTCCTTTCTACTGCTAAACTCCAGAAGTGCTGATGGTTCCCAGGTGTCATGTGACAGAAAGGCTCTTCTCTGGAAAAAAATGAGATCTTGAGAACACCTACAGATACTGACATTTGGAGTCATATACAGGAAACACCAAGATATCTGACTTAATGCTGTACACTGACACCTACCTTTTCACAAGTGCTACCCATGCAAACAGATTACAATAATCTTTCTAGTCCTAGTGTTCATATTAATGTAGAGCTGAAGATCACAAAAATTTATGAAAGCCCTAACATGAAAGATAGATTAAAACAAAAAGGAAAAAAAAACAAGGCAAAAAACAGGATTCTGGAGGATGGCAGCGAGGTACATGTGAGCAAAACCCAGTTCTCCCTGTGCCCAGCTGAAACACCTAGCCTATCTTCTGAGGAAGAGAGTGAACGACCAATGGAATCCCACCTTATAGGACGTTTGGAGGCCAAAAATTGCAGAGGACATTGAAAAACAGATGGTGAGGAGATTGCGGCAGGGATAAGGTCCTTGGGATCTGCGTGGGGACTGAGGCTGCTGTGCCCCTGACCTGCCACAGGATACAGGGAGGAAAATTCAGCTCCCTCCCCTACCAGAGCAGGGAGGGCACCCTGGCACCAGGAGGGATGCAGATGCTGGAAGTTGCTGGGGGGAGTACAGACGAAGTGGGAGACAGGTGGTACAAATCTGATGGGACTGTGGACGCTGGCACCAGAGAAACTGAGGTGACAGGCGACACCTGAAGAAGGGAAGAGTTGGGCCGTATCCAACCTAGACATGGATAGTTTCCAGACTGGTTGGGAAGTTGGACAGTGTGAAAAGCCCTGCACTTGTTAACACATTTCATACCGCATAGAAATCTCTAAGATATGCCAGGGACCGCATGTTTTTGGGCAAACTGCACATTATTTTTTAAATCATCATAACTACAGATCATAATGCACTTTAGGTGTTGTTTTTCTTTTTTTTTTTTTTTTAAAGATTTTATTTTTTTTATTTATTTTTAGAGAGAGGGGAAGGGAAGGAGACAGAGAGGGAGAGAAACAGCAATGTATGGTTGCCTCTCACATGGCCCTCCTTGGGGACCTGGCCTGCAACCCAGGCATGTGCCCTGACTGGGAATCGAACCGGGACCCTTCGGTTCCCAGCCCGTGCTCAATCCACTGAGCTACACCAGCCAGGGCAGGTGTTGTTTTTCAATAATTATAACATTTTATAATTAGAAAACTCATGAACGGTCCTTAACAGATGGCGCACAGAACACGAGAAAACTCGTGAGCAGTATGAAAGGTGTTAAGAACTGCAGGCAGCTGGTTTGTAAGAAACTCTTCAAGCAACAGCTGACTTGCTCTGAGGGTGATCTGAGCTTGCGCTGCTTGTAAAGAGGCTGACTGGAGCCATGTGTCAAACAGAGTATCTAAGTGAAACAGCGCGCCAGAGATTGACTCACGTTGTGCACGCTGAGACGGAATAGGTGATTTGAGCCTGGCAGCTCATGGACTACATTAGCCGGCGGCCAGGAAACTGAATATTCTCACCCAGACCTGGTCCCCATCCTCTCAAAACCATAGGAAGGAAGAAAAGTGCAGCCCAGCTTTCTAGATTCTGCTTCTGTGGAATATAGGAAGACCAGCAGAACTGGCTGAACACGTTTAAAGTCAGCAGGAGCCTTATTATTTTTTTCTTTTTTGTTCCTCTCCCTTTTTCTTTTTTTTCTTCCCCCAAGTGAGATAAGACATGGAGTTACGAAGGGTGCAGAGACAAATTGAAATGGGGAGCACCAGGCTAACCCCCAAAACTGAGAAACTGAGACAAATGTCACTTTGCTATCCCATACAGCTGGGATTTTACTGTTTATGTATATTATTATTATTTGTTCATTATTTTGACCACTTTTATTAGTTTTTTTCTGTTTCTCTTATGTTTAGTTTTCCTCATTTTATTTCTCTGTTTAATTGCATTGTTTGACTGGTTTTCCTTATTCTCTCTTTATTCTATTTTAATTTTCCCTCTTTCACTTCACCTGTGTTCCAGTAACACACAACTCTTGATTGGGTACTTTCTATTCTGGTGATCCAGATCATATATTTCTTGTCATATTGTTGTTGTTCAAGTACTACTGCAAATAATTGTTGTTCCATACAATTGTACATAATATATAACAACCCTCCCTGATCGTAGCCCACTTCACTTTATTCCTGAGCATTATTATTGTTGTGGTTAACTCTACTCTCTATTACACTATGCCTACTTTATTGTGGTTAACTCTACTCTCTATTACACTATGCCTACTTTCTATCATTTACTCTCACTATATCTCATCATCTAACCTTGCACAAGCACTCTGTTTTCTGGATTGAACTCACAGTCCTCCCCTCTAACAACAGTCTTATCTCTCTTTCACCTTTTATAAAAAGTGGCTAAGTGGTTGAAATATCAGTTAACACTATACTTATCCAAAGAATCTCCTATCTCTTCTCCACTTGCTGGTACTTTAAATCCCATAAAATACTCTCCCACTGTCTTAATCCATTTTGCCTATCCCCTGCCACCGATCACATACAGGAATAGGTAGGAACTCCGAACATCAGTATACTTGCTGGAGGAGAAGAACCACCAACAGAGGAACCACCAAAAGGTAAAAACCCAAGTACAACAAGAGAGCCCACACAAACAGAAGAAAGGGCAAACCTGGAGTGTCCAGAGGAGGAGATCAAAGAGACCACACCACTGAACCCTACAGAATTCCAACCATAGAAGTTCACCCTACAAAAACACTTAGCAAAGCAAAACATCAGGAAGTGCAGACACAAACAAAAACAGTCACCAAAAAGGAGGAGACAAAAAAGGAACATGCAATCAAAAGGAATGGAAGATTCCCCACTAAAAAAGCTAAATGAAATGGAGGTCACCAAACTATCAGATATAGAATTCAAGATAATGGTTATACAGATGCTCAAGGAACTCACAGACAACGACAAAGAACTGAGTGAGAACTACATCAGCATGAAAAAGGAAACAGAAACTATAAACAAAATCCAGGAAGAAATGAACAATAAAATCTCGGAAATAAAAAACACATTAGAAGAAATTACAAGTAGGCTGGATGAAGCACAGGTTCGAATGAGCGAGCTGGAGGACAAGGTAGAAAAAAACAGATACAGCAATAAAAGGAAAAGAGACTCAGAAAGAATGAACAGGTGGTAAGGGAGCCCCAAGACAACATAAAAAGTAATAATATCCGTGTAACAGGGGTACCAGAAGGAAAAGAAGAAGAGTATGGGATAGAAAACCTATTTGAAAAAATAATGATGGAAAACTTCCCTAACTGGATGAGAGAAAAAGTCACATAAATCCAGGAAACAGAGTCCCAATGAAGAGGAACCCAAAGAGGCCCATTTCAAGACACATCATAATTAAAATGGCAAAATTGCATGACAAAGAAAGAATCTTAAAGGCAGCAAGGGAGAAACAGGAACATAAAAGTGAGCCCCAACAAGACTAGCACCTGACTTCTCAATGGAAATGCTTCAAGCCAGAAGAGAATGCAAGAAATATTCCAAGTACTGAAAACCAGAGTCTTGCAACCAAGACTAGTTTATCCTAGTCTCTCAATTAAAATGGAAGGCCAAACAAGGAGCTTCTCAGACAAAAGAAGTCTAAAAAAATGCACCTCCACCAAACCAGCTCTGCAAGAGATGCTAAAGGGACTGCTTTAAGAAAAGGATGAAAAAGACTGAGAGAGGAACACAAGTATGAAAAAATGGCAATGAGTAAGTACCTATTAATAATAACCTTAAATGGAAATGGATTAAATGCTTCAATCAAAAGACAAAGAATAGCTGAATGGATAAGAAATCATGACCCACACAGATGCTGTGTACAAGAGACCCACCTCAGAACAAAAGACCTACACAGACTGAAACTGAAAGGCTGGAAACAAATATTTCAAGCAAATGGACAGGAAAAAAGCTGGGGTAGCAATACTCATATCAGACAAAACAGACTTCAAAAAAAGGGCCACAAAAAGACCCATAAGTTTACTTCATAATATTCAAGGGAAGAATCTGTCAAGAAGACATAACCATTGTAAATATATACGCACTCAACACAGGAGCACTCAAATACATAAAGAAAATCTTGGAGGACTTCAGGAAAGATATTGACACTAATACAATTATAGTAGGAGACTTCAACACCCCACTGTCAAAAATGGATAGATCTTCCAAACAAAATATCAACAAAGATACTGTGGCACTGAGCCCTGGCTGGTGTAGCTCAGTGGATTGAGCTCGGGCTATGAACCAGAGGGTCACCGGTTTGGTTCCCAGTCAGGGCACATGCCTGGGTTGTGGGCTGGAGCCACAGTGGGGGATGTGTGGAAAGCAACCACACATTGATGTTTCTCTCCCTCTCTTTTTCCTTCCCTTCTCCTCTCTCTAAAAATAAATAAATAAAATCTTAAAAAAAAAAATATTGTGGCATTGAACAATGTCCTAGATCAAATGGATTTAACTGATATATATAGAACCTTGTATCCCAAAGAAGCAAAATACACATTCATTTCAAATGCACATGGAACATTTTCTAAGATAGAGCACATGAGAGGACACAAAACAAGCCTCAACAAACTCAAGAAAATTGAAATCCTATCAAGAATTTTCTCTAACCACAGGGAATGAAACTAGAAACCAACCCCAAGGAAAAAACTCGAAAACACTCAAACTCATGGAGATTGAGTAGCATGCCATTAACAATGAATGGATCAAGAATGAGATCAAGGAAGAAATCAAGAACTTTCTAGAAACAACTCAAAATGAACTCACAACAACCCAAAACTTATGGGACACAGCAAAGGCAGTCCTGTGAGGGAAATTCATAGCAATACAGGCCTACCTAAAAAAGATAGAAATATTTCAAATAAACAACCTTACCTTACATCTACAAGAACACAAAACAACAAACAAAGCCCAGAGCAAGTAGAAAGAAGGAAATAACCAAGATCAGAGAAGAATTAACGACATAGAGACTAAAAACACAATCCAAATGATCAATAAATCCAGGAGCTGGTTCTTTGAAAAGATAAACAAAATTGACAAGCCTTTAACTAGACTCATTGAGAAAAAAAGAGAGAGGACCTAAATAAACACAATCAGAAATGAGAGGAGAGATTACAACCGATACTACGGAAACAGAAAACATGTAAGAAATTACTCTGAAGAACTATATGCCAAGAAATTTGAAAACCTAGGTGAAATGGACAAATTTCTAGAAAAATATAATCTTCCAAAATGGAGTCTAGAAGAAGCAGAAAGCCTGAACAAACCAATAACAGCTAATGAAATTGAAGCAGTAATAAAGTACTCTGAACAAAAGCCCCGGACCAGATGCTTGCACAGGAGAATTCTACAAAGCATTTAAGGAAGAGCTAACCCCTGTCGTTCACAGATTATTCGAAAAAATCCAAGAAGATGGAAGACTCCCAAACTTTTTATGAAGCCAGCATCATCCTTATGCCAAAACCAGATAAAGACACAACAAAGAAAGAAAACTTCAGGCCAATATTGCTGATGAACATACATGCTAAAATCCTCAACAAAATATTGTCAAACTGCATCCAGCAATACATTAAAAAGATCACATACCATGACCAGGTGGGATTCATCCCAGGGATGCAAGGATGGTACAATATTCGCAAATCAGTAAACATAATACATCACATAAAAGCAAAGACAAAAATTACATGATCATATCAACAGATGTGGAAAAAGCTTTTGATAAGGTACAGCACCCATTCATGATATAAACAGTCAGCAATGTGGGAAGAGAGGGAGCATTCCTCAACATAATAAAACAATATACGAGAGACCTACAGCCAACATCATACTCAATGGGCAAAAAAGTAAAAAATTTCCCACTAAGGTCAGGAACAAGACAAGTTTGTCCACTTTCACCACTTCTATTCAACGTAGTATTGGAAGTCCTAGCCACAACAATCAGACAAGAAAAGGAAATAAAAGGCATCCAAATTGGAAAGAGGAAACAAAACTGTCATTGTTTGAAGATGACATGATAGTGTACATAGAAAATCCTACAGACTGCACCAAAAAACTGCTTGACCTAATAAATGAATTTGCCAAAACACCAGGATACAAAGTCAATATTCAGAAATCAAAGGCATTTTTGTACACCAACAATGAAATATGAGAAACAGAAATCAGGAAAAAAATCCCATTTGATATAACAACAAGAAAAATAAAATACCTAGGAATAAACCTAACCAAGGAGGTGAAAGACCTGTACTCAGAAAACTATACAACACTAAAGAAAGAAATTAAGGAAGGCACAAACAAATGGAAACATAGACCTTATTCATGGATCGGAATAGTCAACATCATCAAAATGTCCATTCTACCCAAAGCAATTTATAGATTCAATGCAATACCTAGTAAAGTACCAATGGCATATTTCACAGATATAGAACAAACACTTCAAACATTTATATGGAACCATAAATGACCCCGAATAGCTGCAACAATTTTGAGAAAGAAGAGCAAAGTGGGAGGTATCAGAATACTCGATACCAAACTATATTTACAAGGCCACTGTAATCGAAAGAGCCTGGTACTGGCATAAGAACAGATAAATGCACCAATGGAACAAAATAGAGAGCCCAAAGACAAAAACAAGTCTCCATGGTCAATTAATATTTGACCAAGGGGACAGCAGCATAAAATGGAGAAAAAAATAGCCTCTTCAACAAATGGTGTTGGGAGAGCTGGAGAACTACATGCAAAAAAATGAAACTTGATCACCAACTTACACCATACACAAAAATAAATTCAAGGTGGATAAAAGACTTAAATAGAAGTCATGATACCATAAGAGTCCTAAAGAAGAACATAGGCAGGAAAATCTCGGACATTCCATAGAGCAATATTTTTACTGATATTTCCCCTAGAACAGGGGTCATATAGGAAAGAAAAAACAAATGGATTCTCATCAAAATAAAGAACTTCTGCAAGGGTAAAGATAACAGCATTAAAATGTAAAGAGAACCAACTGTATGGGAAAACATATTTGCCAATGATACCTCAGACAAGGGTTTGATTTCCAAAATATATAAAGAACTCACATGACTCCCCTCCAAGAAGACAAGCAACCTAATTAAAAAATGGGCAAAGGACTTGAACAGACACTTCTCAAAGGAGGACATACAGAGGGCCCACAGACATATGAAAAGATGCTCAGTATCGCTAGGCATCAGAGAGATGTAAATTAATAACACAATGAGATACCACTTCACACCATTGAAAATGGCCATCATAAACAAAGCAACAAACAAGAAGTGTTGGAGAGGTTGTGGAGAAAAGGGAACCCTAATGCACTGTTGGGATTGCAGACTGGTGAAACCACTATGGAAAACAGTATGGAATTTTCTCAGAAAACTAAAAATGGATCTGCCTTTTGACTTGGCAATTCCACTGCTAGGATTATCCTAAGAACCCTGAAACACCAATCCAAAAGAACCTATGCACCCCAATGTTCATAACAGCACAATTTACAATAGCCAAGTGCTGGAAGCAACCTAAGTGCCCATAAGTAAATGAGTGGATCAAAAAACTATGGCCCATTTACACAATGGTATTCTATGCAGCAGAAAGAAAGAAGGAGCTCCTACCCTTTGCAACAGCATGGATGAAACTGGAGAGCCTTATGCTAAATAAAGTAAGCCAGGCGGTGAAGCACAAATACCATATGATCTCACCTTTAACAGGAACCTAATCAACAAAATGAACAAACAAGCAAAATATAACCAAAGACACTGAAATTGAGAACAGGCTGACAGTGACCACAGGGGAAAGGGGAGAGGATAATGGGGGAAAAGGGTGAAGGGTTTACAGAAACAATAATAAAGGACCCATGGACAGTAACAAGGAGGGGTGGAAACAGGGGAAGGAGGTGGGGAGGGCTGGGGTGGTGGAGTGGGATAGGGGAAAAGGCAGAAACCGTACTTGAACAATAGTAAAAAAAATAAAAAACACACATTCAAATAATACAATACTATAATTAGTATCATAGAAAACTAAGATTATGTAACAATGAAATATTAACAGAGTTCTATAAATAAGTTCTCTAGGAAATAATATGCTGTTGACCTTAAAAATTCAATAGATTTGAAAAAAAATTCCAGGAAATCTCTTAGATAAAATAAAGAAGAATGGAAGGAAGGAAGGGAGAAATAAACAAAAAGAAAGTAATGATTGCCCTGGCTGGGTGGCTCCATTGGTTGGAGCCCAAAAGGTTGCGGGCACAAGCCTAGGTTGTGGGTTCAGTGCAGACTGGGGCACCTATGGGAGGCAATCGATGGATGTCTCTCTGTCTTGCTCTCAAAAAAAAAAAAATCAATAAAAATCTGGGTGAGGATTAGGAAAAAAAAAGAGTAATGATTGGAAAAACTAGTGTATTTTTGGAGGACTCCAAGAGTTTCAACCTCCGCTAAAGGAATTCCAGAGAAAATATGAAGAAAAATAAATTCAGAAAATTTTATAAACCACAATCTTTCATATCAGCATGTTGATAATGTTTAAAATTCATTAAATAAAAAGTAGGTAAAACAGTCATATAAAATATGAGAATAAACATCAGTAAACACAGTTAAATGAGGGTAAGTGGTTACCTCTGTAGCGTAGGAACTGTGGGTGAGGAGGGATGAAGCAAGAATAGCTATAATCCTATCTGACATTTAAAAGTCCCTCTTCATTATACCTACAGAGATGACCTTGAAGACCCAAGCCGTTTTTAAAAAAATTTACTTTTTAATTTTATAGACAGAGGAAAATAGACAGTGTGTGTGAGGAAGAGAGAAAGAAATATCAACTCATTGCTCCACTCACTTATGCATTCATTGGTGGATTGTATGTGCCCTGACAGGATATGGGATTTGCAACCTCTGGGCATAGGGACAACAGTCCAACCAACTGAGCTCCATGGCCTGGGCCTACTTGAGCCTTTTACCTTGAACCAATGTATAACTGTAAAATAACTATAGACAGTGTTCTTTCTTTTTAAGATTTTATTTATTTATTTTTAGACAGAAGGGAAGGAAGGAGGAAGAGAGGCAGAGAAACATCAATGTGTGGTTGCTTCTCACGTGGCCCCCACTGGGGACCTGGCCTGCAACCCAGGTATGTGCCCTGACTGGGAATCGAACCACCCACCCTTTGGTTTGCAACTCGTGCTCAATCCACTGAGCTACACCAGCCAGGGCAGACAGTGCTCTTTTTATCTAGCTGCAATTGAGTTTCACTTGGGCTAAAAAGCAAAGTACACATACAGTTAATACAAAAAAAAAAGAAAATAGGCCAGAAAAATAGCCATCTTTGCTTTCCAATCATACTGTAGTGTTTTGATTATTGATACTATCAGTTATAGATACAGAAGCTGTCATTGCCATCAATTTCAGTTTTCACTTATTTTTCTTCTTTGATTATGCCTGATACACTGGCACTCAACCTCTTCTCTTATAAAGAGCCCTTTTCTTGGCCTCTTTGTAAATCCTTTCTTTTATAATTGTTTTTCATCCTCTAACTAGGAAACTTCAACTTTATCCTGATTTATACCTCTCAAAATTTTATGCTCATTTTCTTGTAATTCACTCAAGAACCAACCTGGCTGTCACTCAATGCTATAATTTCAGTAATTAGTAAAAAAACTCAATATGTATTAAAACTATTAAAATAAAAGAAAAATGGTAAAGTAGACACTTCATCAAAATTAAAAACTAATGCCCTTTAAAAAACATAGTTAAGAAAACAAAAAGGAAAGCCACAGACTGGGAGAAACTCATAAAGGTTTGTATCCAAAATATATAGTACACTTGAAACTCAATAATAAAAATAATCTAATTTTTTTAATTGGCAAAAAGCTAGAATACATATTTATAAAATAAGATATATGAATGGCCAATAAGCATATTAAGTAAAGTTTATCCTTACTAGTAATCAGGAAAGAGCATATGAAAACCCCAATGACGTAAGTACTACACACATCCTTTAAAATGGCTAAAGTGCCAATCCAAGTGTGACTGTATAAAGCCACTGTAACCCCCACACTTTGATGGAGGGAATGAAAAATGGTACAGTCTCTTTGGAAAACTATTTGAGAATATTTTATTATTTTTAAAGATTTTATTTATTTTGTCCTTACCCTCTCTAAAAATAAATAAATAAAACCTTTTAAAAAAAGATTTTATATTTAGAGAGAGGGGAAGGGATGGACAAAGCAGGAGAGAAACATTAATGTGTGGTTGCCTCTCAGGCTCCCCCTTCTGGTGATCTGGCCCGCAAATCAGGTACATGCCCTGCCTGGGAATCAAACTGAAGACCCTTTGGTTTGCAGGCCAGCGCTTAATCCAGTGAGCCACACCAGCCAGGGCTCTATTTGAGAATATTTTATAAAGTTAAATATACCGGTACATTTACTATTCGACCCACCAATCTTACTCCTAGGCCTTTATTCAAGAAAAATTAATACAGATACAAAGACTAGTATGTGAATATTCATAACAGCATTATTCCTAATAGTCAAAAATAAAAAATTCAAATGTCTATTAACTGGTAAATAGACAAAGTATGTCCATACTATATAATACTAATCAGTCATAAACAGAATATTAATACGCACAACATGAATTAATCTCAAAATATAAAACTAAGTCAAAGAAATTAAATGTAAAATATTATGCACTGTATGACTATAGTTATATTAAGTTCTAGAAAAGGCAAAGCTATAGTGACATAAAGTAGATACATTTCATCAGGGATGGGGGAGGGTGTGTGGCTCAACTGCAAAAGGGCACAAGGAACTGATGATGGAACTGTTTGTATCTTGAATTTTGGTGTGAGTTAAATGACTATATAATCATCCCTTGGTTTCCCTCCTCACCACCTCCCCCCATGGATACCAAAATCCTTGGATGCTCAAGGCTGAAGTTCCTTATATAAAATACCATACTATTTGTATATAACCTACCCACATCCTCCCATATACTTTAAATCATCTCTAGATTATTTATAATACCTAATACAATGTAAATGCTATGTAAACTGTTTCTATACTGAACTGTTTAGGGAATAATGACAAGAAAAAAATCTGTACATGTTCAGTGCAGATGCAACCACTGTAAGCCTAACTATAGGCATACCTAGAACACATTGCAGGTTTAGTTCCAGACCACTGCAATAAAGTCAATATCACAATAAAGTAAGTCACACAAGTCGTTTCCCACACAAGTTGTAAAAGTTATGTTAATACTATACTAGTTGTCCAGTGATTTTCAACCTTTTTCATGACAAATATAAACTAATCACTAAAATTACCAAAAAATATATTTTTTCCAGTCTGACCAAAAAAATAGGTATAATTTTGATTCCATCACACCAGACAGCTATCATTATGTTGGCTGTTGTCTTTTTTTTTTTTTTTAATTTGACAATCTAAGGGAAAAGAGGTACCTTTAGTCAGAGGCACCTGACTAAACAGGTATTGCATGTTTTAAAAATTCTTACAGCACACTGTTTGACGATTGTTGCTGTAGTCTGTTAGGAATGCAAAAGCATTATGTACAAACAAAATGTACATACTTTAATTAAAACATACTTTACTGCTAAAAAAAATTAAAAAGCTATTATCTGGCCCTGTTGGAAAAATGATTACGATAGATTGCTCAATGCAGGGTTGCCCCAAACCTTCAATTTGTAAAAAATTCAGTATCTACAAAGTGCAATAAATCAAAGCACAGTAAAACTAGGCATGCCTGTACATAGTACACATCAGGAACAATATGTTTTTTACCAAATATTTTTTATTCAAAGTTGGTTGAATCCTTGCATGTGGAAACCAGATATGTGGAGCAAACTGTATATAATTACTAAAGCTTATCATATAACATACTTAAAGAGGATGACTTTTATTTTATATAAGTTTACCTCAAAAAAATGAAAAAATAAATCTTACCACACTGAAACTCTACAACATAAATTTATTTAATAATTATCTTGCTTGTGCCAAAAACTGCAGGCAAGAAGGATAAAATACTGGCCTTTCTGCCAATGAGCTTTTTTGTTTTAAATATTTATTTATTTTTAGAGAGACGAGGAGGGAGAGAGAGAGGGAAACACCAATGTGTGGTTGCCTCTCATGTGCACCCTACTGGGGACCTGGCCCGCAACCCAGGCATGTACCCTGACTGGGAATCGAACTGGCGACCCTTTGGTTCTCAGGCCAGTGCTCAATCCACTGAGCCACACTAACCAGGGCTGCTGATGAGTTTTATTGTATGTCTTCGATGCCAAAGTGAAAAATACAAATATAAGACAGTATATAATTTGAATCTAATTTGAGTGTAAACTACAATATGGGATGGAGAGATTAGAAGACTGAGAGCGGTAAAGACATTTTAATTAAAATGAAGCTCAAGGTTAAACAATAGACAGAACTTTGATAGATGGATCACTGCACAATTAAAGGCAAAGATACAGAGAATTTCATATATATGAAGGGGAGGTAAGAAGGATGCAACTGATCCTATTTTAAGCTGCAATAATAACCACAATCACCTTGTGTGTTGTGAGAAGAGATTGAAAATATACTCATGTATAAAATATACATCAGCCACAGTAGAGGGTAAATACATATTGTCCAAAGAAATCAAGAATGAACTAAGAAAATTATGGATGAAAAGGCAATTAAGAAAAAGGAAAAAGTACATGCTTTCCAAATTTTTAGAAGGATGGATACATGTACTCAAAGAAATTAACATCTTACAGTAAAAGATAAAAAGGAGATAAAATTTAAAACAATGTATAATATTAAATAAGAGAACCAATACCAGCCATATTGTTTCTGTCAATAAATTCAAGTGAAATAAACGTAACTACTAAAAGAAAAGGACTATGAAGACTTCTGGCAAGATGAAAGCGTAGGTAGACACACTGTGCCTCCTCACACAACCAAAAGAGGAAAAACAGCAATTTAAATAAACAAAAACAGCCAGATCTGACAGAAAATTGAACTGAGTGGAAGTCTGACAACCAAGGAGTTAAAGAAGACACATTCATCCAGACTGGTAAGCAGGGCAGAGCCGGGCAGAGAGCGTGGCAAGATGGCGGTTTGTGGAGTGGTACTGGCAGCGCTGCAGCTGCTGGGAGAGACCTGCGGTGGCCGTGCCTGACCAAAACGCGGCCAGCACCCAGCTCACCTAGACCCAGCAGGGCCAAGATTGGTGGACCAGGTGGGTCCTCATTCGCATGCAGATAAACCAGGAGAAAAAGCAGGGAGTGGAGCAGACCGAGCAGCAACCCACCAATGCAAGGAAATAAAACCTCAAACCACTGATTGAAAACACCCGTGGGGGTTGAGGCGGTTGCAGGAGGAACTCCCGGCCTCACAGGAGAGTTCACTGGGGAGACCCACAGGGACTTGGAACTGTGCAGGCCCATCCACTCACCTCAGAACCAGCACAGAAGGGCCCAACTTGCTTGTGGGTAGCAGTGTAAGTGCGGAGAGCGGAGCAAGCGCCATTGTTCTCTCAGGACCCACCCCAACAGGCTGCATCAGAAAACAAGTATGTGAGTTACCCCGCCCTGGTGAACACCTAAGGCTCCACTGCTTAAAGTAACAGGTGCACTGAGAAAAAAAAATGGCCCAAGTGAAAGAACAGATCAAAGTTCCAGAAAAAATATAACTAAGTGACAAAGAGATAGCCAACCTATCAGATGCAAAGTTCAAAACACTGGTAATCAGGATGCTGACAGGATTGGAAGAAAAATGGTTGCAATTTCTTGAAAAAGTGAAGGATAATACAAAGGAAACGAGGGGAAATCTGCAGGGAACCAATAAGGATGAGAAGGAAACTGGGACTCAAATCAACAGAGTGGACCAGCAGAAAGAAAAAAACATCCAACTAGAAAAGAACGAAGAAACAAGAATTGAAAAAACTGAGGGGAGGCTTAGGAACATCCAGGACATCTTTAAATGTCCCAACATCCGAGTCATGGGGGTGCCAGAAGGAGAAGAGGGAGACCAAGGGACTGAAAACTTATTTGAACAAATAATGAAGGAGAACTTCCCAAGCTGGTGAAGGAAATAGACTTTCAGGAAGTCCAGGAAGCTCAGAGAGTCCCAAAGAAGTTGGATCCAAAGAGGAACACACCACGACACATCATAATTACATTCCCCAAGATTAAAAATAAGGAGAGAATCTTAGAAGCAGCAAGAGAAAAGGAGACAGTTACCTACAAAGGAATTCCCCTAAGACTGTCAGCTGATTTCTCAAAAGAGACCTTGCAGGCAAGAAGGGGTTGGAGAGAAGTATTCCAAGTCAAGAAAGGCAAGGGCCTACATCCAAGAATACTCTATCCAGCTAAACTCTCATTTAGAATAGAAGGGCAGATAAAGTGCTTCTTAGATAAGGTCAAGTTCAAGGAGTTCATCATCACCCAGCCTTTATTGTATGAAATGTTAAAGGGATTTATATAAAGTATAGAGGGATATCAACAGGGGAGTGGTAGGGGGAGAGAGGAGGGAAAGGGGCAGAGAATAAATAGCATAAATGGTAGGTAGAAAATAGACAGGGGGAGGTTAAGAATAGTATAGGAAAAATAGAAGCCAAAGAACTTATATGTATGATCCATGGACAAAAACTAAAGAGCGGGGAATGGGGGGGGATGTGGGGCGGAGGGGAAGAAAGGGGGAAAAATGGGACAACTGTAATAGCATAATCAATAAAATATATTTAAGAGTGAAAAAAAAAAGAACCCACAGAACACATTTGAAAAAAATGCTTTTAGAAGTTTTAGCATAAGTGTTTATATTATTTTTAAAAGAAATAAAGTAAGCATTCAAATTAAGGAATTACAAAAAAGTAAACATAATAAAAACAGACACATTAGTAAAGATAAAATAAATTAATATAAACAAAAAAGAAATAATAAATTAATGAGTTGATTCTTAGGGAAAAACAAAAAGAATAAAAGCAAAATTATAAAAGTAAAAAATGACTATTTGACTACTTGGAAGTAGTCATAGATAGAAAATAAGGTAGAAATTATTTTGCTCAACCCTAGCCAATAAATTTGAAAACCTAGAAAATACAACCTATGAAAACTGAAACCACAAAAGACAGAAAATCTAAACAGAAAAATAAACATAGGAAAAAAATACAGAAAATTGTTAAGATGTTTCATCACCCCATGGCTAAAAGGCATGTGGATTTTACTAAACTTTTAACAAATTACAGTAATACTATTTATTTAAATTTTTCCAATTGATTCTTTAATTTATTAAATTTGCAAAAGCATGATACACAACACATTGGGGCTTAAGCTACTAAATTCCTAATAAGCCAAAAAAACCCCCACAAAAATTGTATCTCTTTCATAATTAAAGCCCCTTGTATTTTTAAAGGCTTTACATCAACATCCCTCAAACATACTCATCAGAATTGCATTTTTCATATTATAACATGACAGTCCTAAACTGAAGTAGGCAACATCATCTGAACACAGGGCAGAAAGGTCCTTTCAAGAGAATTTGTCTTGTGGTTCAAAAATATTTTCAAAATATAAATAAAAAAGCTCTAATGTCAAGCAAACTACTTTTGTGCTATAATCCCTGAGTTGAGTAGCTGCAGTAGAGATACTATGACCTACAAAATCTAAAATATTTATTATCTGGCTCTTTACAGAAAGTTTACTGACCCTTCCTCATCTACCTGATTGGAAGTAGGATATATTGTTGCTCCAGCCCCAACCACAACTAAATAATAGACAAATTCGGAGAAATCTGGATCCTTAAACAAATACAAAGACCAAAGCTACCATGCAATTGACTACTCACCATGTAATTGTTATGTGACCAAGAAAGGACGTGAAGTCATTGTTGAGGGTCAAAGCAGCACCCCAGATTTCAGGCTGAGCCCTTAGGACTATCAGAGACTTTTAAGAACAAGGAAAGTGCAGCTCCTGAGGATGCACAAGGAAGCTGTCCTATGAAAAAGATCAAAGTAATGATGACCCTTTGGCTTAGAAGCTGCAGTACATGTATATGAGAGGGGACCCCCAAAACCCAGGAATTTATTTATAAAAAATTGTGTATTTATTCTTACATGTTTAAACTTCAGTCACTTTCAAAGTACTCGCCATTTGATGCAATACACCTACCAAGACATTTTTCTGCTGCTTAAAGTAGTTTTTGAGCTCATCTATTTTGATGCCTTTTAGTGCTTCTGCTGGTTTTTTGTTTCACCTCTTCCACATCAGTAGAACATTTCCCTTTGGGGACTTTTTTCATCCCGGGAAACAACAACAAAAAAGGTCGCTTGGGAGCGAGATAGGGTGAATAGGGAGGGTAGGGCACAGGGGTCATGCCATTTTGGGGAAAACTGCTGAATACTCAGTATGGTGTGGGCCGGTGCCCTCGTAAATCACTCTTTATGAAATGGGCAAATGCCTTGAATGTGTCTTCAAAAAAAAATTCACTGAAGCTGAATGCAGTCTCTCACACCACCACCAGCTGATACACTGATACACTGACCTAGCAGGGCAAGCCTGCACTACAAGTGGCTTGCCCTCCTGAAAAAAATCCTAGTTTTGGGGGGTCGCCCCTCATACACATGAGCACATGGAAAAAAGTATTTGTATTTTGCATCTGAGGCCAAACCCATCACACAATTTAAAGGCTGCCCACTCAATTCAGAAATGGGACGCAGAAAGTAATTTATTTTCATAATTTAGGTTATACGGAGAAACTATGAGACTGAGTTGCTAGAGTTCTCCAGAATTACAACCCATATAGGTACTTTCAATCAGGTGTCACTTGTGATCTTATTCCTTATTGAACAATCACAGTTTTGAATATAATATTCTTCCATAACAACTTTTCTCATAAACTTGAAGTCACCAACCTTCAGTGATATGAATAAAATGTAAAGGAAGTTATTCTTGTATTATTCATGGCTCAGAGTTCTTAAAATTTCTAGAAATCTCTATGAGAAATTAAATATTATAAGTGTCCTACAATTATATGGTCATTCATTGATTTAGCAAACATACATATCTATCATTTGTTAAGTGTGATAAATAGAGCAAGGTCTCCAATTTTTAGTGGGATGTGACAGATAAAAGGGACAAAATTACTCAGAAGCTCTTCCATTACTCAGATGTAAGAGGACTAGCATCTGGCTAGACTGCGTTATGAATCGATGAAACAGGTAATACAGAAGGGGTAATAGATGGAGGCAAACTGTAGAAGGAAGGAGTTACAACATTTTGGACATAAAGAGTTTGAAGTTCCTGGGCAAACTCCAGGGGGACTGTCCACTGGGCACTTGGATATATGGATGAGTAGCTTAGGACAAACCTCAAATAGGAATGAATATTTGTTATTTGTCAGCTGAAGCCGTAACAGAGTGCTATTGCCCTAGAATTCTTTAAGATGAAAAAAGATGATCAAAGTCAGAAACTCGGTAATACTAATTGTTGAAGGACAAACAGAAACATAAGTCACTAAGGGAGTTGGGGGGAGGGCCTGCTCCTTCGTTTTGACTGGAATTATAAAAATGAGAATAGTGAGAAGGTCAAGGAAACATTCAAGAATGAGGCAACAATAAATATCTAAAAAGCAATGGAGTTAACAACAGAAATCTAATTCCTCCACCCCAGTTAAAAATGGAAATACACAAAATAGGCAAGCAAAAAATGTGATTTTAACCCCTGCCCTGACTGCTGCATCTGTCCCCAACAGTCTTTATTTTCTGTGTAAACCTCAAGTTTCTCCATGCAATTACAAATACATTCTTATCTCCATTTACTCAAAAAAGTAGTATATTACACCAAACATTGTGTACCTTGCTTTCTTCACATAACAAAATACCTTTCAGAGTTTTAAAATCTATCTAAAATGTGATGTATATTTCCATTTGCTCAAGTCTTCTTTTGAGCCCTTCATTAACATTTAAAAACAATCTTAATATAGGCTTTAAACATTTCTTGTTTATCCCTAGGTGTTTTATCTGATTTGTTGCTTTTGTAAATAAGCATCTTTTCTGCAACTGATTACTTTTTGTATACACCAAATCTATTTTTTTGTATATGAATTTTTGTACGGTGGTCCTTTATTTTTTCATTTTATTGAAAAATATGTTGTATGATAAAATACTGAAAGAAAGTGACTTTCTAGATAGAAGAATATTTGTTTCATTACATTTACAAAGGCCATATGGTCTGAGAAAAACCTGGTCAAATTAGGAGTCAGGTTGCCATACTCATTTACAAAGTAGACAGTTTTTAATCGTTTATCTGATCTCTCTGCACAAAAAGAACAACTTGTAATTCTGTGTTGTTTGCACAAATAGAAATTACCTCTTATAGCTATATTCCTTAGTCCAGGGCTTCTCAAACCAGCCTCACCAAAGTTACTTTAAAGAATTAAGTCAACACCTACGGAGGAGTCTAGACACTCAATAAACAGTTTTTCGGGAATCTTTCCTCGTAAAAAATTGCTGATTTCGTTGCTACATCACAACTAGCTAGCTTTTATGTAAAAATCGCTTTAAAACTTACTTAGCCTAAAATCGCTCAATTGCTGAGCCTTCTTTCATCTTTCAGAAACAGACGCTCCAGAAAGATGCATTCTTTACAATCATTACTTTAGAAATGGAAAAAGTGAGGTTTAGAGGTTACTACCCCACAAAACTCACGTGCCATTCACCCTCACAGACCTGGAACCACACTGTCTCACACAGGTTGTAACTCTCCAACCCTCTCACACCTCCTTAGACCCTCCGTCACCCACGCGCGAGCCCGCCCCAGTTTCCTCCTGTACCCCTGCCCCTCCACTTAAGCTTTGAACACTACACGTCACATGAGGCGATTCCTCCCCCTCAGCCTCTCCAACCCCGTCGCAGACATCGCGAATCCTCCCCTACAGCCTCCGAGCAGGTTACTAAGCCGAGAAACGCAGGTCCCAAGGCCAGATTCGCGTTTGGCGGAGCCGAAACCACTCACCAGCAAACAAAGACTTCGATGGCGAACCAGAAAGTCTGCGCCTGCGCTTTCCTTGGGCTGGTTAGCACTCCTAGCGGTCTCCTGGGCTCTGCCCACGCCGAGTTCAGTATGGCAGGGAATCAGTCGACGTTGGCCGGTCTGCCACTTTTCTGACTGTGGACTACAATTCCCAGAAGCTGCAGTGGCTCCAGTCTCCGACGGAACTCAGTTAACTCTCTGTGTTAACTCTACCTCTGGGAGAGAGCAGGGGTGCCTTAGCTTTTTACAAGCTCAGCTCAAGCATGCCGGGCTGAATCCTAGTAGGAGCCACAGTCCAGGCAACACCAGAAACACCAGAAGACTCCTAGGTGCGGTTCTCTGCTTTCTTTGGCCGGGTCCAAGCCCAACGCCATCTAGAGTATCGCCAGGACTTTGCTGAACTACAGTTCCCAGAGGGCGACACGCCTGCCGCTCCCCTCCACCATCAGGAGGTGGAGTGTTTATGCAGCCCCAGAAATTCACCCGCGTAATAGTGCCTGAGTGGTTCTGCCCGGTCGCTGACGTGATTTGGAGGAGACGGAAGATGAAACGTACAGAGGTGAGGACGGCGAGTGAAGTCTGTTCGGGCGGAAAGGCCAGAGAAGGGGTGATTGTAAAATTGTTTGTGACTGTATGTCCCAGTGATGTGACAGTTTGTGATTTTGACTGTGTGTGATACTTTGTGTGCGGAGGTGAGGAGCTTTGGTGTGGTTGTGAGTCCCCGTAGTATGATTTGACAGACTTAGGCAGGCCTAGGAGGAATGGAAAATCACTAGGCAGGAAACTGTACCTTGGGAAACTGCACCTTGGGAAACTGCCTGCTGACCCTACCCAGGACAAACAGATGCCCAGCCAAGATTGGGTTCTGGGGTCGGCCTATCCGGCATAACAGGATGCAGCTTTAACTTGGGCCAGACAAGATGTATCAAGAACAATAATCAGCAGAAATAGTACCCAGCAACCAGTTCTAGCCAATCAGACTCTGACACCCCAACCAGTTACTCTTCGCGGGTTTTTGCGCTTAAAAACCCTGCCCTAAGAGCAACAGAATGAGTCCTAACCTCCCTTGGTTGGCTCCCCAACCTCCCTAGGTTGGCCCCACTTTCCCTCTTATTCCTGCTAATAAACCCTGCTCCTTAGCTCCCTGCGTCCCTCTGGTTTCTTGAGCGACTCCGACCTAACAGATTTCTTCCTTGATCTCATTGTTAACCCATTCATTTTTTAGTAACATGTTATTTAGCCTCCATGTATTTGTGTGTTCTTTAGTATTTTTCTTGTGATTTATTTCTAATTTCATACGATTATGATCAGAGAAGATGTTTGGTAGGACTTCAATCTTCTGAAATTTACTTATACTTGTTTTGTGTCCTAATATGTGGTCTATCTAAGAAAATGTTCTATGTACACTTTAAAGGAATATATATTCTGCTGCTTAGAGGGTGGAATGCTCTGAAGATATCTGAAGATTAAATCTATCTAATTTAGTGTGTCATTTAAGTCTGCTGTTTTCATGTTGATTTTTTTGTCTGGAATATCTATCCATTAATGTCAGAAGGGTGTTAAAATCTCCTATTATGACTGTATTACTGTCTATCTCTCCTTTTATGTTCATCAAGATTTCCTTATATATTTACATGCTCCAATATTTGGTGCATAAATCTTTACAAGGATTAAATCCTTTTGTTAGATTGATCCCATTATCATTATGTAGTGTCCTTCTTTGCCACTTATTATTGCCTTTGTTTTGAAGTCTATTTTGTTTGACATAAACACTACTATCCCAGCTTTTTTTCATTTCCATTTGTGTGAAATATCTTTTTCCATCCTGTTGGTTTTAGTCTATGTGTGTCTTTTTTTTCTGAGGTGAGTCCATTGTAGAGAGTATATATATGGGTCTTGTTTTCTTATCCGTTTGGCTACTCCATGTCTTTTTACTAGAGCATTTAAGCCATTTACATTTAAAGCAATTGTTGATAGGTAAGTATTGGTTGTATTGGTAAGTATTTTATTCTTTATAACTATGTCTCTCTTTTCTTTTTTCTTCTTAAACAAGAATCTTTAATATTTCTTGTAATACTGGTTTGGTGATAATGAATCCATTAGCTTTTATTTTGTTTGGAAAGCTTTTTCTCCTACAATTTTAAATAGTAGCCTTGCTAGGTAAAGTAGCCTTGGTTGTAGGTCTTTGCTTTTCATCACTTTGAATATTTCATGCCAATTTCTTCTGGCCTGAAAGCAGCTGTTAGTCTTATGATAGTTCCCTTGCTTCTCTTAAGATTCTCTCTGTCTTTAACCTTTACCATTTTAATTATAATGTGTCTTAGTATGGGACTCTGTGCACTTCCTGAACTCATGTGTCTTTTTATTTCACCAAGTTAGGGAAGCTATCAGTTATTATTTATTCAAATAGGGTCTCAATCCCTTCATCTTCTCTTCTCCTGCAGGTACCCCTATGATGCAACACTTCATGGTGTCCCAAAAGTCTCTTAAACTATACTCATATTTTAAAAGTTTTTTTCTTCTTGCTGCTCTGATTGGAAGTTTTCTGTGAAATTGTCTTCCAAATCACTCACTCATCTAAGGTACTTTTTAATCCTTTTGGTGTATTCTTCATTTCAGATGTTGTATTCTCATGTTTGACTGGTTTATTTATGGTTTTTATGTCTTTTCTTATACTTGTCATTATTGTATTGAAGTTCTCACTAAGTTCTTTGAGCATCCTTATAACCATTGTTTTGAAATCTGTATCTCATAGGGATTGCTTGCCTCTATTTCATTTAGTTCTTTTTCTGGAGATTTTTCCTTGTGTTTCATTTGGGGCGTGTTTCTTTGTCTCCACATTTTGGCTGCCTCTCTGTGTTTGTTTTTGTGTACTAGGCAGATCTGCTATGTCTCCTAGTCTTGTACTGTGACCTTAGATAGTAGGTGTCCTGTTGGTCCAAATGACGCATTCTCCTTGGTTACATAAGCTGGGTTCTCCAGAAATATCCTTTGTGTGGGTTATGTGAATCCTATTGTAGTTGAATCTTGATTGCTGTTGGTCTGTCTATGTGTAGGGTTGACCCTCAGGTTGCCTGACTATGAGGATCAACCCTGACCTTAGTGGATGAGCTGCTGTGCTGGTGCTGCCCACATGAAGTGGAATTTGCCTCAGCAGTTTCTGGTACCTGCCAAGATCTCCATTTGAATATGGCATTTGTGCAGCTCCGGCATTGTTTGAATCTCACCTCTGTGAGTGTTGTTTCTGGACCCTCTTCTAAGGGACTTTGGTGCAGGAAAATAGCAGATGCTGCCCATGACTGACCTTGAGCAACCTGTCTGGAGCTACAAAGCAATGCACAGTTTGTTGCTGCCTCTGCTGAACCTAGGGTTATATGAAAAAGACTATGCTGTACACCAAACCAACCTTCCACCAGCACCAAGCCCAGGGGCATGTTGACAACAGGTCCAGTGCACCCCAAGATCCCTGTCCACCTTCCTCTCCTGCCAGGTGCCTATTAGGCTTGATCACTGAAAGAGCCTCTGGTGGTATCCAATTGTAAGATGTAGGTTCTCGGTAAGTCACTACGTAGGTGCAAGTGGTTTTGAGATTGATACAACTTCAGACTTAGTGCCAGGGCTGGGTCTGAGGCTACTCAGCAAAAGTCTCAGGGTACATCAAGGCTTGCTGTCGCTTGCCAGGTACCCACAGAGCTTTGTGGTGGAGCTGTGTCTCAGGAAGTTGTCAGAAGACCAGATGCATTTAATGGACATTTTAAGAGCATTTCACCCCAAAGCAGCAGAATATACATTCTTTTCAGTTGCACATGGAACATTTTCCTGGATAAACCATATGTTAGATGTTCACTTGTCTCAGTTCTTTATGCTCCTTCTTCTCCTCCAAGTTGTTGGCTACCTACATGCTTTCCTCTTCTTCCTCCTCCAGCTTGATCTTGCTGGCACCCATGTGGCAAGTCCACTGTAGAAGTAGGGCTGATGAGAGAGGTCAAGGAGTGCAGTGGGCTGCTGCTGTGGAGCACCATATGGTTGTACATGAGGCTGCCACTTCCCATTGGTCATCCTATGAATGGCTGCCTCCAAACCAGGTGGTGTGCTGCCAACCCAGTGGCATGATGGAGCCAGAAAAACCCAAGGCCAGTGTCCACTGCCAGGCAGCATTCATTGCACTTTGCAGTGGGCACCTCAGGTGTGGCTGCAAAGCACATGGATGACCTCCTCTAGGTGATCCTTCATCTTGTTCTGAAGGCTGTGGAGATCCCTGTCATAGCTGGGCAATAAGGCATCAAGGAACCCTGCTTGGTATCACTGTGATGTCTCTGCCAGGCCATGGGGGGAACACACAGGAGTCAAGAGGTTGGACCAGAAGTTATTGCTTTAGTGATATGGGGCCAATGCCTTTAGAGGGCTGTCCTTTGTGCTGTTGGTCCTGGTCCCTCAGGAGCCCATGAAGCTGTCAACTACTCCTCCTCAAATGGGACATGTGGCTGGCAGTGCTTCCATAGGTGGCTGTTGGGACTCAGAAGGTGGACAGAGCTGTGGCGGTGCTTTCCACATGCGTGTAAACACGCAGTTCTGAGAATTTACGCGTAATGAGCGCAGCTCCGTGTGATTCCCGTGTGGGCAAGTGTGGATCATGTCTGTGGAATACGAATTCTCTAATAGGAATTTGGCAAAAATGTATCTTAAGAGATTCTGGCTTGCTGAGCCCTGTTTAATATTTTACCCTGGTCCTGTCTGCCACTGGACCTGAATTTACATCCTAATGCTCTGCTAATGAGTAAACCTATCCCTATTCTGCTTAATCCCATGAATAATCAATCCAATGTAAATATGTCCTAAAGCCTCTAATAAAAACCCCGGCTAAGCTACCCACAGGGCCTTTTCCCAAGATGGAGGAATTGGTTCCGTGGCTCCGGACTCTCCTTTCCCCCGCATGTCTCGGTATGAGATTCTTTCATGCATCGAGTTGCGGTCACCCACGGGTTTCGGCAGGGACGAAATCCCCACGACACAGAGCCAAGAGCCATAAGTTTACCTGTGGGCTGTGCTGCTGGTGGCACATGTGCTCATGCTGGTGCAGACTCAAACCTGGCCACCACTGCCACTGCCCATGGAGCTGCTGCCACCTGGTGAGAGGACGGGGGGAACTATCCCTTACCCAGTATGGGCTGAGAGATCTCCTGGCCTGGGGGGCTCCAGAAATTGTCCAAGTGGTACAGGTTGCCATCTGCCATGTAAAAGGGGTTCAACCAGGCACTGCTGGGGGTCTTGGTTGCTGCGGGCTGGCCGCAGCTGGGTCAGGGGTCTCCGAGGTGCGCAAGGCGTAGGCGAAAATGGGTAACAGACGACAACACGTCTCAAAGGACCGTGAGGCTCTGTTCCGTTTATTGCAAGTACAAGCAGGGTTTTATACTTTCATTTTTGGGAGTGATTAACATTAGTGATTAGGTGAAGTAAAAAAATTAATACAAAGGCAACTAGGGAAAGTACAGAAGTTTCTATGGATTCAGTTATACATTAAACAAAGATTGTTTTGACCAAGAACACTATAAATCAGACAGTTGAAAATAGCTGTATGAATAAAGGGTACGCTAGATTGGGTAGAGATTATAGGAAATTTTTTATAAGACCTCTGTGACATCTAACTTAGCTATCTATCTTTTCTGTCTAAAATGTTTTTCTATGTACTATGAACTCTGATTCCCTAGTAACTGTTCTTACGTTTTTAGTTGGTAATAGTTAACTAACTTTTCTTATTTCTTTGCCTGTCTACTTCTAATTGATATATTTTTCTATTCAAAGTAAAGGAGGGGCTACTACTCTAACAACTTTCAGACATTCAGGGGCTATTTTATTAGAGGGGGTTTTGTTCTTTGATCAAGAAGTTACTTTATACAGCCCTGGCTGGTGTAGCTCAGTGGATTGAGCGCGGGCTGGGAACCAAACGATCCCAGTTCGATTCCCAGTCAGGGCACATGCCTGGGTTGCAGGCTGGGTCCCCAGTGAGGGCCATGTGGGAGGCAACCATACATTGCTGTTTCTCTTCCTCTCTTTCACCCTTCCTTCCCCTCTCTCTAAAAAATAAATAAATAAAA